>OMKY01057066.1:0-14335 GCA_900302395.1 Bregmaceros cantori | reverse complement strand
TAATTTCTTGAATTGTAGTAACTATATCTTGAAACATAGTTTCTATCGAATAGAATTGAACATTAAAAAATAATAAATATTTTTTCAAAAATTATATTTCTAAACACATCCACAACCAGCAAAATCACTTATGTTGCCATACTAAATCAGTTACTACAACATTAATGTACCGCAATTATCTAGAAATCCACCAAATCCGATGTTACCATTTATTCACATATTTAAAAAAAAATCTAAACAAAATAATCAGATTTCAAATCATTTTTAGTTTTTTTTTTCCTTCAGTCCTAGGTCTAAGTGTAACCGAATGAATGTGCCTTGCAGCTCCACCACTGCCCATGCCATCTCTGCGCCTACTACACTCCCCCCTGCACCTGGCCTGCGGGGCCATGTGGTACACGCTGAAAAACAAAGTGGTCTCGGACTACGGGATGTTGGAGGAGTTCATCTCCATGGTGATGGAAGAGGTGCCTGAGCTCCTCAGTGAAGAAGAAAAAACTCGCCTCCTCCTCGGACTAACAGCCGCGGCGGACGAGGAGGTTAGGAGCCTTTGCATTTTGTGAGGCCTTGATTTCTTGATCTCTCTGGCTCTAGTCGTGAAGCGTGATGTTTTTGCTGGATGCTCTGAGGGAAATCTTAAAATAAATCAATACACACGTGAGAAATGATTGATTTTGCATCTTTTTAGTATGGTACTGTGGGCCAGGCAGACAAATCAGATTGTCGCCCAAATTCGGGCGGTCCAATCAGTGCCCGTTAAGGCTGGCCTTGTTCAAATCGAGGCGTGGGCCCCATGTCACTTATCATACCTACTGCGCTCTGATTTGATAACTTCATTTGATTGACACTTTTTTGGACGCTTTTTTCGAACCTGCTTAATCCAGACTAAGTTATCATTCTAGTTCTCCGGATTATACTTCTGCAACCGTACACAGCAAATGTTGCATCGGTCTGGCGGCGCACCAGTTTTGTTGTTATGCTTCTGCGACAAACCGCAACTAGCGACGCACAGCAGTTTCCCGCCAAAGCGCTAGTTGGAACTTGCGAGTCGCAGGAGAGAGAAGTCCAGACCCGCTTGTGAACGGAGGAGTGTGTGTATGTGTGTGTCTCTCTCTCTCTGTTTGTCCTTCTTTGGAACACATACACACATCACACTTATGTCTTTCTCTCTCTGTCAAAACATTCCGGCTCATGCACGGAGTCCAATATCACTTCGGAGAACGGTAGAAGACACCGGCGCTCTCTCCATTATATTACATTGTCATTGCCCGGTTCACTTTTTAATAGTAATAAAACCCTTTCAGGGGGGGACGTCGGGATTGAAAGCGCGGGCGGGAGAGGCTCCGAAGCGTGAACGCCAGGTGAGCACCGACGGCTGGGTACCTCCCGGAGACTCGTCCCGCAGGACCAGGAACCCCTCACTATTTCTCCCGCTCCACTGGCCTCCGCTCCTCAGGGATGGATTAAATGCGTCCCTCCGACAAATTTTTATTAGTATTACAAAGTGAACCGGCCGTGAACGGTAATAGCAGAAAAATAATTATATTCATTTCTAGTCTGGCGCGCCCCATTCCCCAAACAACAACACAGACTGCCGGAAAGGCATGCCAAGGACCAATCACAGCTGCTTTTTCTCTGCGCACTTCCGCGCGGCTCTGCGTCCGTCATGGCGCGTAGTTAGGATTTTGACGACGGTCGCAGAGGCTGTGCGTGGGGGGCATGGTCACGCACAGAGACAGATCTGATGGTTGCAGAGGCTGTGCGTCAGAAGTATAAATCGGCCTTTAGTCTACTTTCCAAGCTAGTACTGTGGTAGTGTGGGCAGCTTGCCCACACTACCATTGGGCAGCATGCCCACACTACCATTGGGCAGCTTGCCCACACTACCATTGGGCAGCTTGCCCACACTACCATTTCAATCAGATCGCTCTCCGCGGAATCTTGGAGTTGGGGGTGTTATTGAATAATTGTTTCTTGAATTATTCACTATTGCCTGAATCCAATCGAAAATATAACATAACAGATGATGTTCATTGTTAATTGAGAATATTATCTAAAATGTCAGGAAAGCACTTGAGCTGAGCGGCGGCGGTAGCGGCCCCGCTTGCTGTGCATGTGCAGGGGCCGTTGGCAGCAGATATGTGTCAAATTCCAGAGTGGAGGGTATGCATTGGTGACATTATTTTAAAAAACATGCGGTGTCACTAGAAAAATCTTCTAGGACGCTATTATCTCCACATTCGCCAGCTCCATATTCGCTCTTCGTGATTCATTAAACAACACTCGTTCCTGCGTGGGGGGAGAGCTCTGAGATGGTATGTGAGAGAGAGTGACTCTCCTCTAACCTATGTTTTCCTCAGCAGGTGGACCACGATGATGATGATTTGGGCCTCACGCATGAAGAGCTGTTGTCCACAACATGGCTGTTTCTGTCGAGGCTAGAGAAGCTCATTCCCACGGAAACCTTCCAACAGGTGTGTTCATAGGTTGAAACGACAATCAGACCTCTGGGGATTGGGATGCCTGTTAAAGCTGCTGGAACAAACTTTGATAATCAAATTCTGCAACCCATGCCAGCAATTTCTGGGTTGCCCACATCCCAGCATACTCACGTCCAGTCTCCCCTGCAGTAACCAGATTTTGACATTATGATGTGGTCGAAGGCCAATATAAGCCTGTCTTCTAAATAGTACAGAGAATAATATCGCTGCCTGCGGTGTGCAGTGCAGACGACCAGTTGGTATCATTGTACTGTATGCATGTACGAGATGCCAGTGATATGATTTGCCAGCAGCACCAAGAAAGGGCTGGGTCTAAAGCCGTTGGTAGTAGCTGCAACAAGGTGTGTAAGTCAGAGAGTTTCTGATGCTGTTGCCATGGAGGGACTCTGTAACTGCCTGTGCCGCCGAACTGTCCGGAATAAGCCCTGATGAATACATCCACACTGTCTGATCATTGGAGAACCTAGTAAGATGACTTTTGATGATTTGGAAAATTATGCAATGTGTATTCGGCAAATCGTGACCCGTTGGGGAAAACATGAGATTAATATCTTTTTAGCAAAGATGCTTCGAAACAATCTCAAGCCCAGTAGAGTTCTAGTAGTTGCGTTTACTAGAGACTAGTCACCTGGTAAACTACAGTTCGTGTGTGCTGTGTATCACAGGTCTCTCTCATGCTGCACGAAGTCCCGTGTGCTCTAGGCCAGTGCTTGAAGCCGGTGTCTCACCGCCACGAGCTACACACTCTTCTGGCTCGACAGAAACATCTGCTCAGTCAGCATCTGAATGATGAGAGTAAGTTACACTGTACACTGTACCATTCTCCGTGGGTAAGTGGCTGAAATCAATAGGGCCGTTGCATGGTGACGTCATTACTTGGCAGCGGCAGACATTATGGTGGTATCATTGTGGTCAGACGAACGGGCAGAGAGCGATATTTGCACAACATTGTCTGTTTAAAAGTCTTCTATTTTTGATCCATCCATGGTAATATACTATCCGTTCCAGAAGATGGCAGTGTAACTACGTCCATTGAAGACATTTGGCGACAGAGCCTTCAGTGTGGCTTCCCCTACTCCAAACTATCAATACGTTCAAGATTAATTTTAATTTGCCATATTGCATATACATGACAGCAGTACACACACATGGAATTTTAGTTAGGCATGAAACAACTCCCAAGATCAAGTTCATTTGAATGCATGTTTTCAGTACATTATACAAGTGTAGAAACTATTGAATGCCTTGCTTTGCCTTGTTGAAATGCATGATTTCAGACGAACACCTGGAGGAACATGCAGAAAAAAAATGCACCACCGTGCCTGATCTTTGTCCACTCGGCTCAACTGTGGAGATGACGGAAGAGGTGGAGAGCATGCAAAACGAAGTAAACACCTTGCTATTTTTATTTAGGTTTCGATGATGCTTATAGAAGATGAGATATATATATGTGTGTGTGTGTGTGTGTATGTGTCAATTTGATTAGAAACAAAATGCCTATATATATATATATATATATATATATAACAAATCAATATTACATTTATATTAAAATATAAACTGAAGGTATATTGTATTTTCCAGTACCAGGAATTTTATTATTGGAATGCTGGTCAAAATTGGTCTAGTCACCAGTCACAACTTCAACTCAATTTCCGAAGGTGTTTCTTCTTACAATGTTCATTGTAACGAAACACTTCATCGGCATCCAATCGGCCAAGTTAGGACGATTTCTTTATGCCATCTAAATTTGTCCGATATAATCGGTCGAGCCCTAATCAGAATGCCTCTGGTCCTTCACAGGGTCCTGAAATTGTTGTTGTTGAAGAACTCCCCAGTGCTCTGGACCAGTGCTTGAAACCAATGTCTGCCCATCATGAAATTGGAACTCTTTTTGCTCATGAAGCTCTTCTGTATCAGCATCTGGATGGTAAGTATAAGGCATCGAGGGATAGTTCACATGGATATAATAGACATATGTATTACTATTACTTATTATTTGAGCCCAATACTCGCAACAAGAAATGTCATCACTTTCAGCTTCCATCTCAAATAGGTATGTCAGTTAAGTCCCTGGGCACCAAGCCATATATGGATAGAATAAACCATGCCACCAAATAACCAGATTAAACATTGTCACTGCTAAACACATTTTGGCTCCTTTTTTTCAAACCCCCTAAGCTATCACCCTAGACTATTGAATTATTTTTATGATGTGATTTGTACCCCCTGGGTGGAGGCCGGAATCTGTAAATATGGTTACGGTAGACCAAGTAAATTTTCAGAAACACACACACTTATCCAGGCTTCTATACAAAAGTTACGTTTTGACTTTGAAAATTGCGTCTCGCGGGCGAGAGAACAATATAATCACTCCCTCATATTTTCTTTCCGTGTTGCCACGATTGTTCTGAAAAGAATGATGTATGGCATGCCAGGGAAGATAAACATTCTTCGTTCTTACAGCTGTTCTGCCGGCTGTTCTGCCGGGCTACAGAGCTTATAAAATGGACGACTTTGGCTGAAGACATGGTAAATGTGCTCCCTAAAAACGGAGATATAAAATCACAGCTTTACTCGATTCTAATAAAATTTCACACACAAGAACTACAACTCCCAGCAGTCAGGCTGATATCATTCAACCTAGCGTAACTCTCAAAATGGCGGCGCAGTGACGTCAAAACGCTGGCGTTTCGTTATAATAGGGAAAAAAATCCTTCGGTGCCGGCAGGGTTAATGCATTGTTCGAAACAATCATAAACAATCCTTCAAGGCACACTGCCAGGTGGAAGGAGGAGAGGAAGACAGAGAAAGCGATGGGAAGATAACATCCAACAGTGGACAATTTGCAGGTGACACCATGTGAGTGGCCAGGGACATTAGTTTTATCGGCCGATCTTTAACTTTCTTCATTGAATTTACCTATTGTATTCTCAGTCATGCAAATGTATGCGAACTCCAGTTGCGTTGCGGAAACGTTGAACATCATGATGGCTTAATTAACTTTTTGTATATAGACAATGTTCTGTTACATTTGAGTACAGAATTACATGCATGTTCAGAATCATTCGGTTCAAATAGATGCCATGGTTGTTAGTGTGCATGCATTTATAGAGAGAATCATTTGTACCCAAAATCCTCAATAAAATACATTAAAACTGATTGCAATGCCTGAAATCGCTGACCGGATTGTATTCATTTTTTTATTAGTTATATTTTGGGCGCAAGCGTCGTTTTTCATTCTTTATTGAGATTTTGATCCACAGACTGTATATTAAGTAGACGCAGCATGCGTGACGTCACCCCATTGCTTTTTCAAATGTCCAAATATGGAGCTGAGGGCGTGACTTATACATGAATCAGCGCTACAGTATTAATCTTATAAAAGAATAATACAGGTACTGTGATTTGTGTAGATGTGTTGTGTGCATATTCAAAGTCCATATTTTTACCCCATATTAGAAGTGCATGTGTAGAGAACAATGCCTAATGATGTCAACGTATCGCTCCGAATAACTCCTATATGGTGATTATATGTTTACTGCTAGCCGAGCATGTTAACTGGGTCACTCAGACAAAACTGGGGAGCGCCGCTAAGGCCAGACCACCGCTGCAGGCCTCACCAACAGCCAGTTACACTGCTTGGCTAGAATGCTAACCAGGTTTTGGCCGACCTACACTCGACTTGACACGGCAACGGCGCCAAGGCTAGACCATGCTGTAGGCCTCACCAACAGCCCGTCAGCCTGCTAACAGCATATGCGGGACTTGCGGCTAGCCGCATAACAGCGGGCCCTGCGGCCACTAGTCAGCGCCTAGGCACGGCGCATAACGCTGGGGCCTAGGGCTGCTAGCTAGTAGCTCGGCCCACGGCATTTGTTGGTTTTGTCATAATAAGTAATTAGGTAGAAATACTAGAATGATCACTGTAAAGGAGTTATTTGGATGTTATTGGATAACGTGTTGACATCATAACGCATACTTCTCTACACAAGCACTTCTATATAGGGTAAAAAATATAGCCTGTTGAAATATGTACTCACTGATTTGCAGGAGCGATGACTTCCCGGTGCACCATTGTGCTAACCTACCATAGCATCTATGAACATAGCCCTAGCTGCCCAGGGACCCTACCCCCACGCCCCGCAATCGATTAGTATTTAAAAAATGAATAACGCCAAATCTGACGCGTTTGTAAAATTAACACAATTACCACGGGGGCATACTTAGCAATATACATCAAAACATACATTTGGTCCAGGATTAAATAGGTTAAAACAGTCCAGCTCCGCCCACCTGAGGCGAAAACCAATGAGGAAGCTGGCACCAACTGCTGGAGCTACTGTGAGATCGACTTTGTTTCTGTTTAAATCGGAAACTGGGATGAAGAGTCGGGGACAGAAAAATGCAGAAAAAAATCGGAGCGATGGGATTAGAGCGTGTGGCGCTGCTCTGCTCGACCTACTCCATTAAACTAATAATGGAATCAGGGCTTTGAACCAGTTCAAGGAACGAAAACGAAAACCGGGAACTGTATTTTCCAGGGAACAGAAACGAAACCGGAAACTTTATTATTTTTTTATGTTCCGGAACAGGAACACTTATTTCAAAATATTGGTAACCGGTTAATACCGTTCCTCGAAGTTTTCGTTGAAATGCGGCGTTGAAATACAAACTCACCTGCACAACACACACTAGGTAAATAAAATCCCCCCTGCGCGCGACAGATGTTTTGCACCGCTGTGGGCGTGTCAACGGCTCGCTGAGTTGGTGTGTGTATGTTGACAGATCACAGATGTATGTAGCGGCTAGAGCCCTGCGCCGGTCCCGCTGTGTCCAGTCCCAATCCCGCCCACCGCCCGCAAAGAATTATTATTTTCAGTCCCGCGCCTGCCTGCAACTATAATAGTTTGCCCCAGTCCCGCCCGCAATTCCCGTAGGATTCCGACGTTCGCTTATTGCACTAGACCAGCGGTCCCCGACCCGGTACCGGGCCGCGATAAGAGATTGCAGATCCTAACCGGACCTTGAGTAGAAAAGGTCGGGGACCCCTGCACTAGACGGTTCCTGTCATTTGAAGAATTAAACACGCAGTGCTTAGCCGAGTACACTGATGGATCGATCCTTCACAAAGCCAGGACTTTATATTATATGTCGTTTCTTTGCATGTATGTGTCAATTTGGCTGCGTGGCGGGCAAGAGGTGCGGGGTGAATGAAACTTTATGCCGCTGACCGCTCCGCGGTACTTAACCCTTATTATAATGGATATTAAAATGTATTATAAAAACACACAAGTCTGTAGGCTGTTGCGTGATGATTCCGAATATGAGATCAAGTCCTAGTTAACCTGCTCCATTCGGTGTCCACTGTCTCACGATGTGGAGTTGGCCCCCGGGCACTGCGCCGCGGCTGGCCACCACTCCCCAGGATGGGTTAAATGCGGAGGAAGAATTTCACTGTACATGTATGTATAACGAAATAGCTTATATTATCTTCTCTTATATATATGACAGAAGCACGGCTGCAGTGAGTAGCTCGCCTTGCTACTGTGTTTGTGTGTGTGTATGTGTGTGACGCGGTCGATAAACTTTCGACTTGAATTGAAACACTGCATTTCAGCCGAAGGAACTAAATTAACCGTTCCAGGAACTATATTTTTTGGTTCTAACCGGTTCAGGAACGTCAATTTATTGGTGGAACACATAACCGGAAACGTTATAATTCCGTTTCTGTTTGGAACGAACCGATTGGAAAAAAATATTGGTTCAAAGCCCTGAATGGAATGCATTACTTGTTATGGGATTATGCTACTCAATTTTCCTTGTGAAAAGAGTGAGAGGAAATGTCCTTGTCAAAGATGTTAATTGTCGCAAAATTGGTGAGAACATAAGTACAGTCATTGGAATGTATAATCTATTTCAGGCTGTTCTCCAATGGTTCCAGAGAAGAGGCTAGAAGATTGCAGAGAGCAGCACATGGAGCAACGTGCAGCAGAAGAATCCAACATCATGTGTGGTCTTCATCCACTCGGGTCAACCGTGATGATCAAGACAGAGATGCAGTGCATCCCAAACAACCTAACACCACTCAAATATTTGAGTTTCCCTTTGAAAGAGTGCAGAGTCCTTTTGCATAGGCTCGAGGACCAGAGAAGGCCTGTGAGGTCAAATCGGGGCCTCAAAATGAAGATGTTTTTGGACCAACAGAAGCATGCTAAACTAAACCGATTCTACGCAAGAAGCTATGGAAGGATGGGGAAAAAACTGAATCGTAAGCAAATGATCAAGACTGAAGAGGATGGCAATTTGTACACATCCCTCCGGAGCCTTGCGTACGACTCCACTGAGAGTTGGCGCTACAGATGCAAGCATTGTGACGCTGTCTTCACTAACAAACATCACTTGGAGATGCATAATGAGATCCATGCCGAACACGACAGTGTGACGGGCAAAGTGGACCTCCACGACACTAAGTCCTTCCCAGAGCACCCGAGGGCCATCAAGGTGAGGTCGGTGGGGGATGTCACGGTGTCGGGTCAGCCAACAAGATCGAAGCAAGAGGAAGACTCTTCTGCCATCATGTGTCGACCCGTGAGGCCCAACAGAGGCCTGAAGATGCAGTCAGTGCTGTTTAAGGCGTACAGTAAGCCTCAAAAAGTGAACAGGCATTTGGCCAAATTTGACATGGGTGCGGATCTCTCTGATGCTTTTGACGATGGACTGCCTTCAAATGCGGGTATTATGAACAAGTACGAGGAGAGTGGCAGTTTGCCTTCAACTGAGTGTCCAGTTATATTTGAAGACTACGATCCGCGCGACGACCCGGACACTGGCACGCAGCGTCTGTACAATTGTGAACAATGCGATAAAAAGTTCGGGACACAATACTGCTGTGATAGGCATTTTGTGAATGTCCACTACAAGTACTACTGCCAGCTGTGCTGCACAAACGTGGAAGAGGACACCTTGCTGCGGCATTACGAAAACACCCACAAGGTGAGACAGCCTTATGGCTGTCCCTACTGCCGGGCTTATTTCATTCGGTTCGATTACTACCGTGCGCACCTATGGAGATGCCTGAGCGGTCAGACCAGAATGAAAAGCGGGCTTTCCATTCAAAGCAAACAACGAAGACCGGCATCTATAGGTTGCCCTGTATGTGGCAAGATCCTGCCGGGCAAGCATGCTTTGAATCGTCACATGCGCCTGAAGCAGCACTCAACTCGTTTGTTCGCTTGCTCCCGGTGCTCTCGTTCATTTGCCAAAAAAGACTCCCTGCTTCTGCACATGATGAAGAGGCACCAGAAACCGCATTCGTCATAAAAGACCACTGAGATTTCTCCATGACGGCGACCATTTGTGACACGTGACGGTGGTACTAGCACATGCCAAACACATAGTCAGACATTTCAATGATCAGGTTTATGAGGACTGTTGCAACTGTGAAGTTGTCCTTTAACGTTTTGCTTCCATGTATGATTGTGTAATTTCCCTCAAATTATATTTTGAGGGAAATCTTGTTGTACATTTGAATATTTTCTCAGGATTTAAATTTTCTATTTTGTTCCCATGCTAAGGAACATTCATTGCGACATTAAATCCAGTCATTATATTTTAGAATGAGCCATTTACTGATGGTAAATAAATACCTGTCTTAAAATATGCTCAATATTTTAAAACAAAAGCATCCAGCCTGGACTATGACTTCATGTGGTCTTGCATACTTCAGTCGAGTTTAACTTTGCTAGAGGTCAACAAGCACTGAACTGTCATCTACATCAATTATTAAATCTTAAGCCAACTTTAGAGCACATTATCGAAACGCCCCGTGCATCATATTGTAAAAAAGTACTGGATAGAATGTTGCAAAGTCACTGAATGCAACGTGTGAACAACAAACGTTCCTTTCATTGGGAGTGGTGTTCTATTTGATTGAAAGTTTTAAAACGTTTGATATTTCGGTGTTCTCTAATAATTACTTACTAGTTAATCCCAGGTGTATCCCTGGTTTGTTTATTAGTTGGCCAGAGATTAACTCTGGCCATTAGTGCCACCTGCCACATTTGTACCTCACTTTTTGTTGAGAAGAATATTTTTTGATGGTGTAAACTTAATAAAATGTCTCCAAATCCAGTTGTTGAACGTACTTGAATGTAGTCATTTGCTTGTGTGGGTTATAAAGGCAGCCACCTGCTGTCGCCGCAAGATCACGACAGCACTAGCAAAGCAACAGGAGCAAATTTCCCCTCACTATCTTGGTCATATTTTTTTGGTTGCTCAAGTTATCTTGCTCAGTTGGAGTGCATCAACACACAAATATGTGACAATGACGTGGGGCTACGCTATTATCTATTACGCATACAACTATACAAACACACATCCAGTGCTTTATTTGTAAATCATTAGGTACCGGAGCGCAAAGTACATACAACGTTGACGACATCAATTCAGGTCCTGGAACACCCTTTTTTTTTCTTTTTTTTAAAAGACCCAACGATACCTGAAGTACAAACATTCAACAAAACAACCATATTTTGAATGCATTAACTTTCCTATAGGTAATATTTTTTCGTGTGTGCGTGAGGGAAGCGACCCGCCTTACTCCCTTTTACGCACGGGTCCACATTTTGCGCGCCTATATACGTGTGTGTGTATGTGTGTTAGGGAAGTCACCTGCTTTACACCCTTTTCGCACTGGTCCACGTTTAGCATGTGTGCATTACGGATAACAAATGCAAAGTACAGTTCCATTCCAAAAAAATTGAATATCATGGAAAAATTGGTTTATTTCCTCAATTCCATTCAAAATGTCAAACTTTCATTAATTATAGATTTAGGGCACAAAATGTAAATGATGAGTATTTTGAGTATTTATTTGTCCATATTTACAAAACTTTAGCTTCCAGCTCAAAATGACAAAGACTTCATAAAATTAGAATACTGTGGAGAAATGGATGTTCCTTTCTGAATATCACATTAATCATTAGGATCACATCAAATCAATATGAATTGAAAATATGGTATTTCAAAACAGAAATGTCAATCTTCAATACTTCGTGGAAAATCCCTTGGCTGTTATCACTGCATCGATACAATGTGGCACGTTATGGAAACCCAGACATTCTTAATTCTTGTGGTCAGCTCTTCTTTGTTTTCTTCATTTCCTTGATATTACCCCATAGATTTAGGTCCGGCGAGTTGGCCGACCAGTCAAGCACTGTAATGGCATGGGCATCAAACCAGTTTTGGTAAATCTGGTGGCATGGGCAAGGTCCTGCTGGAACATGGAATGTATCTGGACCACTGACCAACTGTGCGGTCCTTCTCCTTGGCCCAATTGAAACGCTTCCAACATTGGCCCCTAGTCAGAAGTGATTGATCAAAGGAACTTGGGATCTGTAGCCCATATCCTTCACATACCTGAATGTGGTGGTCCTCGAAGCTGAAACTGCCGTCTGATTCCACTCAACTTAAATTACCGAAAGGGTTTTGAAATATTTTCTTCTTGACAATCCACTGCAGCTCTCTCAGCTTTCCATTAACATGCCAAGAAACGACACTTTCAAAACAGCCAACCTGGCAATGAACTTCTGTGTCTTACCCATCCTGTGGAGGGTATCAATGCGGGTCTCCTGGTCAGTGGTTAGGTCTGCCGTCCTTCCTAAATTGAGCTGAACTGAGAAAATTAAACCAACATGAATCAATTTAATGACACCTGGGGATCCCTGTGCAGGTGTTTGGGGTTAGATTGATTATTATACTCATTACAAAACAGATATGCCCTGCTATCATTTGGAAATACATGCCGATTTCTTCACAATATTCTAATTTCATGAAATCCTGTTTTCATGGGTTTTTTGAGCTGGAAGCCAAAGGATTGTAAATATGGACAAATAAATATTTTTACATTATTTAAATTTTGTGCCCTGAATCTATAATTAATGAAAGTTTGACATTTTGATTGTAATTGTGAAAATAAACCAACTTTTCCATGGAATTCAATTTTTTTTTTTTAATGGACCTGTACTTAACATTTAGCTGTTCAAAATATTCCACATCACTAGCATGTCAAGATTCTCCTCTTCCTCTCTGTTTCGGGGTTTACAGCGTGTGCCCGTGTGATTAGTATCATTAGTATGCTGCAGCGGCCGTCATGTCCCTCTTCCTTTTTCTTAAAAAAGGACATTAAACTCATGTTGTTTAGACATTTAGTATTTAGTATAGTTTGTTCACCTCACTGACCTCGCACGTGTTTTGTCCAATTTCCGTTTATTTCTGGGTACGTCAGTTAAGCAACAAATCACAGTTAATGTTGAATCTGAACGACATGTATAATGACGTATATGAAGATGTAGTGACCTACATATTATATTATCAAGATATCATACAGACAGGACCACCTGTATTAGGCTGATGTAATATGGGCTGCAATGTACGTCATTGTGGGCTGGCACTAAAAAGACTATTAAAAATGTTTTACAATAATTCAGAGGATAACAAATATACAGGGCTAGTTTCTTAAATAGGCCTACACTGGAGTGGAATACACCTTCAATGTGTTTAATTAGGTCTCATATCCCCCAACGCTAGTATTATCATTATGATAGCTAATATTACAATATATTCTTATCATTACTATTTTTATTCTGCTCATTATTATTAAAAAGTTATTACTCCAATTTGTATCAATATATATTATTACTCCAATAACAGCATTGAATGTCAGACTATAAAATGAAAGAGGGCCCAATATTGTTCTTTATTAATTTCTTGTTACTTCTTGTATACACACATGCATATACATGCAACGTGCATATTTTATATTCTATGTATATCTGTAACGTAACAGTACACATAGGAACGATAAGAGCTCCCCCTCCCTCTCTTCCGTCAATTACACCCAAATAGCGCCACTGCCCTCTTGTGGCCAACGTCCTTCGTAGCCTATTCACTTAATGCAAGTTTACGGAGCATTCAGCTTCCACTTTTGATGGGGTGGGCCAGCTGTGAATCATAGTGGCACCGGCCCACCGCGGCCCTAATGTGTCTGTCCCCTCGTGGAGGAGCTGGGAATAGAGGAACTTACATCGGCAATAGCTGAACTCAGCCATTGCCGAGACCAGCATGCACCGCGCTGGTGCATCTCATTACACTAGCATATCAGCATATCAGCATGAAAAATCAATGAAAGACTTGGGAAAAACGGGAAATGTTATGCACAATATGGTCCATGTCCAACTAAAATGCCATGTCTATAAACTGTTGTCATGTATATGGAAATATATGCAAAAATGGTCGCTCTCTACCCCAAGCTGTGACGTCACACTGCACCAGCCACATTGTTGAAGTCTAAGAGCGAGTAACACTAACACCTACACAAAACTTTTTTTTAAAAGCAAAGCTACTACTTATGGACGTTGGCGGTACTGTAGGTGAGCTGCAACCTTTCGGGCATCCCGGGAGGCCATGCAATTGTAAAAAATGTAAATGATCACAAGATTACAGTATCAAAATTGTAATAGGTTTGGGTGTATAACTTCATTCTTCTATATTTAAGTAAAACTTTGGTAATCACCTGAAATGTAAAACAATTCGTATTAGAGTACCTGGAATACACACACTCACATACATATACACACACACACATATATACACACAATACATACACACACATACATACACACATATATATATATATATATATATATATATATATATATATATACATATATATATATATATATATATACATACATATACATATATATATATATATACATACATATATATATATATACATACATATATATATATATACACATATATATATATAC
>OMKY01057064.1:0-10567 GCA_900302395.1 Bregmaceros cantori | reverse complement strand
TAAAAATCATGCCTGGTTACTGTTAATGCGAGCCATGAGCAAACTACGGTGGTCCGGGTCCATGAGGACAATCTATAATCCCTATGGCAGGGACTGATTATTTTTGTCACGCTATTAATGCACTTCCCGGTCTTGTCTGCAGCAGCATACAAAGATGTTTAAAAACACGTGAAAATATGATTAAATCAGGCTGCAATAAAAATGTAATCAATGAGTCAAAAAAAATGTGTGTCTGTTTTTTGTCACTCTGGGTCGCAAGTTGTGACTCGGCTCAGGCCACAAAATATCACAAAACCGAGGGCATGGCCGGTTCTAGACCATTGGCCACCCTAGGCGAAGTTGAGCCCTGCTACCGGGCAATTGCCTAGTCCCTCTATTCTGCATTCAGCCAGAATAGTTGATAGCTTACAGGGGAAGGACGCCAGGTCATTTCCTGTGAAGCACAAAAAACAATAAATAGTCACAATATCATTATAATATGGAGGGGGCCATTGGCAAAACCCAGCATTTCGGCCTGGTTTGTGGCAGTGGTGCTGGTGTCGGTACTGATTGCCTTGACGGCCCGGCTGAGCCGGTGCCGGACCCATATAATGAATCTTTACTGTGACAACGCCTCACTGTTCAAGCTGTCGTGTAAAAGCGTTTTTATCAACAATCTTTAAGGTCTAGCAATTACTGTGGTGCTGCTTACATCATCAATCGGCAGCATTGTCCTAACGTACACAAAGATTGCTGCTGTGTGTATCATCAATAAGAACAAAGCTCTGAACAGTAAATCAGCACATCTCACTGTTTACATTGTCATGCATTTTATCCGGAATGTTGGTTATCATGCTACACCGCTTCCCACAATATTCTGACTATCGGAAGCTCTGTGCCATCCTCTTTCACATACCTGGAAGTGTGAACCCCGTTGTAAATAATGAACTAGCTTGCTTTCTTTAGACAACGAGTAGGGAATACAGCATGACCAGCCTCCACTGTAATGACCAGAGATAACTCACAACTGAAAAGAGTCACATCTGGACGGCCAATTGCAGGTGGAGCCGCCCCTTGAGTTCCAGCCATAATGCATATAATATTGTTCTTCTGATGGGAGAACTAGTCTCACAAAGTAACACTGGAAAGTGAGGACGTCTTTTTCTGTGTTGGGTTTAACAGCTGTTGTTAAACCCAACAAGCTGTTTTTGTTGTTTTTTAAGAGTGAATAGGGATATTTGGCAGCTATTTTGCAACGGCCCCTGACAGGTTAAGGCGTAGTCAGACTGGCAGGAAAACCAGTCAGACAAGCTGTGGCGTCTATGCCAACTGGACGCCAGTCCTGAAGAAGGTATTCCTTCTATAATTACAGAAATAATAATTATATATATATGTGTGTGTGTGTGTGTGTATGTATGTATGTATGTATGTATGTATGTATGTATGTATGTATACTAATAACAAAGCTAATGAGAAGCAAATAAGAAAAGTTCCTTTCACTATAATAAGAACAGTAGTAATAATTCACTATTGATATTGCACTTTTCATGCAAGGCACTAAAAATAATGCACAAGTGTGCCATTTGAGGCTCACCAAGTGATTGGTTTTGGGAACAGGAACCATACATTAGATTCATTTAGATTCATCTAGATTTCTTTTTTTTTAATATTGTGACATGAATCCAGATTAAAACAAATGATATATGACCATCACACACACACACACACACACACACACACACACACTTGGGATTAATATAGTATCTAAATCCAATAAATCATATCTACTCATACTCACTCATATCTAACTTTAAGCAATGCAGTGCAATGTATCATCATGGTGTACATGCAAGGTCTGTTCCCAAGACAATACACGTCATCACATATATAAGTCATGGGGTCGCATGCTGTTGGACACATTGCTACATCTGCTGGATGGAAAGCACTTACTACTTGTGCATTAGCTTTGACACAGCATCCAGCATAGAACTACAGTTCACTTATGGGAGAATATAGCAGCATAGCAATTATTTCTGTTTTGCTGTGATATTCTATTATTAAATTATAATTATACATTCTATTATATTCTATATTCTTGTTAAGTCAGTTAATGTTAGGAATGTTGTTGGAATAGCTAGAACATTTGGATTATTTTGTTAGGCTGGAATTCAATGGAAAACCACACCACGAACAGCTTCATCCTTCAATTGGAGGGCTTGAAAGTAACAGAGCAGAATAAATACCCAGCTTTCCTGTTTTTCCTGATTCTCCTATATCTTCATCATGGTTTCCAACGCCGGAATGCTGATTATAGTGTGCATCGAACAAAGCCTGCACAACCCCATGTACCTGCTCTACTGCAACCTGTCGGTCAACGACATTTTGGGAAATTCTCACGTGGTGCCGCGGATACTCTCCGACATACTGAGGCCTCCGGCCGAACGCCTCGTCAGCTACTATGAATGTCTGGTCCAGGCCTTCAGCGCGCACATGTACGGCACGGCCTGCCACACCATTCTGATGATCATGGCATTTGACAGATACGTGGCCATCTGTAACCCGTTACGTTATAACACCATCATGAGCAACCGCATGGTGGTTAAGCTCAGCATCTCAGCCTGGGGCGTGGCAGTGGTGCTGGTGTCGGTACTGATTGCCTTGACGGCCCGGCTGAGCCGGTGCCGGACCCAGATAATGAATCCTTACTGTGACAACGCCTCACTGTTCAAGCTGTCGTGTGAAAGCATTTTTATCAACAATCTTTATGGTCTGGCATTTACTGTGGTGCTGCTTACATCGTCAATCGGCAGCATTGTCCTAACGTACACAAAGATTGCTGCTGTGTGTATCATCAATAAGAACAAAGCTCTGAACAGTAAAGCGCTAATGACCTGTAGCACACATCTCACTGTTTACATTGTCATGTTTTTATCCGGAATGTTGGCTGTCATGCTACACCGCTTCCCACAATATGCTGACCATCGGAAGCTCTGTGCCGTCCTCTATTTTATCATACCTGGAAGTGTGAACCCCATTGTTTATGGGATGCAGTCTAAGGAAATCCGTAAATTATTTTTAGTATTTGGCCACAAGATTAAGTCATTTACTCATGACAAATGAGCTTGATTTTGAATGTTTTCGTATTCAAGGTTATGAGAATAATGTTGTTGTTGTTGTTGTTGTTGTTGTCATCGCATTGATTATTCTCCAATTACCTACTCTCCACACAATTGCAGACTGGATTATAAAACATAGTCTCAATAAATGGTCTATTCTCAAAATGTTTTTATATTTAAAGGACACATTAAGAAGGAAAGACAGAGCGAAGGATTTGGACGGGACAACCAAGAAATGCCTTCAAAAACGCAACATTTTTGGGGAGCTGAGAATAACCACTGTTTCGATTCTGTCCATTTAATCATGGCACTCCAAATTAAACAACACTCCAAAAATGTTTTTTAACTGACAATCACATCATATTTTTTCAAGAAAGAATTTCATTACTAAAAATACATATTTTTACATTTCAAATTTTTTATATTTTGCAAACGGTGTCATTTTGGGAATGAAGTACTGAGCCATCACTCTTGGCAGGGCTCCGTACCGGTTCAAGGAACGAAAACCGGAAACGAACGGAAATTCATGGAATTTTACAAGGAGCGGAAACGGAAACGAAAAAAGATGTATGCAAATGTTCTGGAACAGAAACGGAGCATTATGAAATCCACAAAACTGGTTTAAAAAGTTTTTTTCTGTTCTCTGTACATTTGAAAATTTCCGGTTGTGCATCCATCCAACATTCACTGTCAGTCATCAAGCTCCATGCATCTGGGGCTCCATCTTCTGGACAGACAAGAAAGCGAATGTAATGGCGTTAATACAGTTACACTGAAGTTTGAAAGTCCACCAAATATATTTTGTATAAACTATATCCAGAGATGGCAAATCCAGTTCCAGAAAGTAAAAATCCTGCCATGTTTTGGCTCTACCTGTGCACTGCAAATAGCAGCTGCTTCTAATTAGAGAAGCTCTTCAGTTGGGTTGATCTGCTAATCAGTGACACCTGTTTGCAGTGCATTTCTACACTGGGTAGAAGCCAAAATGTGGCTGGACTTTTACTTTCTAGAGCTGCATTTGCCATCTCTGACTATATCTAAACTTAACATTGCACAATAAAAGGAACTTCAAGAAAGAACTAAATTTTTGTGTTCCGAACCGGTTCAGGACCGATATTTTGGTGGCAGAATGGTTCCGAGAACAAAAACGTTAAACCGAGACCTGCCTGAACCGTTCGGAACGGAACGTTTCAAGAATAATTCCGTTTTCAAACCCTGACTCTGGGGCATGTGATTAATATAATTATACTTTTATAAATATATAATGTCATTTAATATATTAAATATATTCAAATACTTGCAAACATTCAAGTATAATTTAAAACATAACCAGTAAAAACATTGACTCACCATGCTGCCGTACTAAATAAGTTACTGCAACATTGATTTACGACAATTATCCTAGAACAGCACAAGACACATAGTGCGAGAAATAAAGACATTAAAAGGATACAAAAAACCACAAGAAATATAAGGGGAAATAATGTCAACAATATATTAAATGCAGTAGTGCGAGAATATTGTTAAGTGCAGGTCAATCAGAACAAAATGGGGTTATTTACAGAGGCAGTCCATGGCGGAGGGTGGGGATAGACTGTGTTAAGGGAAGTGTGTTAGTGGGACATTCATAGACAGTCTATAGACGAGTTCGGGGGGGTCTTCCGGTGTCTGAATGTCATGCGGATCTGTGAACCACAAACGCATAAATTAATAATCAGTGCAACTCGTTCCATTTTCTCATTCCTTTTGGAAGAACTAGTAGAAGCAGCCAGCCTATTGGTCCAGAAGAACATGTGACCACTCGGTCAGTAACCTTAAGTCGGATTTTGACTGTATTTCATCAATATTTATAGAAAATTATGAACGGAGCGAGTGGTGTGATGTGTAACTGGTCACAGGCGACATCTAGTGGTCGGATTTTGAATTTCTGTGCGTTTTGTGTGTTTTGTGTTCTCGGTCCTCGGTCAAGTACCAGAGTTGGTATAGGCAACGATAAGGCATCGGAAGTGTGTTTCATCCCGACGGGACAAAATGCCAGCCCTCTGTATTTCGCGCGTAAACTCGTCTATAATTATGTCGTACTTGATACTCGATTCATGGTCTAACAAATTAAATTATTTGAATCATCCCTTCTCACGATCTCTCCCAATTATCTCATTGCGTCTTAATTAAAGTATTAATACTGCATTTCATGTACTTACGGAATTGGCACATTATTTGTTAATGTCATTTGAATGTGAATGTGAATCGCCATTGTTTCATTCACGGAGTTGGGTGAATGATCAGTTTGTGAACTACACATAATATAGCCACGGTGTTGACATTCGCAGCTAGCAGAGACGAGAGAGGCTGTTGTTACTCGTCGGCCGTTGTGTGTGCAGTGTATACGCTGGAGAACAACTTTTTAAAATATTTTAGCAGCCTTTTGTTACCTCGCCCGACCATTGAAAGGATGCGGACCACCACAGACGTGGTGGTTTGCGCTCTGGCAGCTACGCCCAGCCCGGGCGTCCCGACGGAGTTGGCCGCATGGGACTGGGCGCAGCTGCAGCCCGCCCAGGCCACCGCGGGGCGTCGGCTGGCCCACGCCTAGGTGATCTAGGTTGCACCAAGTTGCAACCTAGTCGCAGTACGAGCAGGTAAAGCAGCACATCCAGGAGCTTTTGGCGAGCGGCGTAATCCGGGCCAGCTCCAGTCCCTACGCGTCCCCGATTGTTATTGTCCAGAAAAGGTCAGGGGAGCTCCGAATGTGCGTGGATTACAGGCAGTTGAACGCCCGCACTCAGAGGGACGCCTATCCCCTGCCTCGCATTGAGGAGTCGCTAGGCACTTGGGAGGGGCGAAGTACTTCTCGACTCTCGATCTCGCTAGTGGTTACAATGAAGCAGAAGGTGATCGTCACAAGACCGCCTTCTGCACGCCGTTTGGACTCTTTGAGTTCAACCAGATGCCGTTTGGGCTCTGTAACGCCCCAGGTACATTCCAGTGGTTGATGGAGCATATCTTCGGTGATCAGAGTCTGCAATCGGTGCTGGTTTATCTTGATGACGTGGTGGTGTTCTACGTTCGAAAAGCACCTCCAGCGGTTGGAGATGGTGCTGGCACGGGTGCGGCAGCACAACCTCAAGCTCAAATTAGCGAAGTGCCACTTCTTCACCCAAGAGGTTCGGTATTTGGGGCATGTTATCTGATGGCTACCGATCCGGAGAAAACGCGGGCAGTGGCCAAGTGGCCGCGCCCCCGTACGGGCCGCGAGCTACGGTCATTCCTGGGGTTTGACTCCTACTACCGCCGCTTTTTGCCGTGCCGCATTTTGCACGACACGCAGCGCCCCTGCATCACTTGGCGGAAGCTGCCGCCTGTGTTGCGGTGCCACGCCGTCTCACGCCGGATGAGTTTCAGAGGCAGAAGACGGAGGATTGTGAGCAAGGGTTCCAGGCCCTTAAGGCGCGGTTGGTGTCCACCCCAGTCCTGGCTTACGCGATTTTAGTTGTCCGTTCATAGTCAATATCGACGCCAGCCAGGCGGACTTGGGGACGGTACTATCCCAAGAGCAGGATGGGAAGCGGCGGCCCATTGCATATGCCAGTCGGGGACTGCACCCCACCGAGCGGAATATGTCGAATTACAGCTCCCGTAAGTTGGAGTTGTTGCGTTTGAAGTGGGTTGTTACAGAAAAGTTTAGGGAGTACCTGTTGGGGCACCGGTGTGTTGTTTATACAGACAACAACCCACTTAGTTATCTCCCGATGGCCAAGCTGGGTGCCGCCGAGCACCGCTGGATGGCGGAACTGGCGACCTTCGACCTGGACATTCGTTACAGACTGGGGACTGCTAACCGCAATGCGGATGCAATGTCCTGGCTTCCAGGGGCCGGAGAACCTGAACCAGAGGTGGAGGAAGGTCTGGGGCGGGTGCGGCAGGTTTTGGCTTTGCCGACCCGGACTGCGACAGAGCTGCGGGTGTTGCAGGAAGGTGACCCAGTGTTGGGCCCCTTCTTGACACGGTGGCGCGCTGGGGGTCGCCCGCATGGTAGTGGGGTAGTGGGGGAGCCCCGGGGTGTACTGGAGGCACAATGGGAGCGGTTGGAGGAAAGGGAGGGGGTGTTATACCGCCGCCCGCCCTGGTCGGATGGACAGGGCCTGCTCCAGCTGTTGCTGCCAGTCACGCTGAAAGCAGAGTTGCTGCGGGAGCTGCATGATCAGCATGGGCACCCTGGTGGGCGTAGGACGATAGACCTGGTGGAGCGTCGCTGCTATTGGCCTGGGATGCACCAGGAGATCCGCCAATACTGCCAGGACTGTGAGCGGTGCACATTGGCCAAGGCGGGGCGCCCCCGGGCATGGATTTCCCTAGGCTCCTTGGAGGTAGTGGCAATAGATTGTACCACACGGGAGTGGGCTAGCGACGTTGGTGGTAACGGATGTATTTTCTAAGTTCACTCAGGCATACCCCATCCGGGATCAGAAGGCTCCCACGGAGGCCAGGGTGCTGACTGAACAATGGTTCTATGTGTACGGGCTCCCAGAACATATCCACAGCGATCAGGGACGCAATTTTGAGAGTGATCTGATGCGGCAACTCTGTCACTTGTAAGGCATACAAAAGAGCCCCCCTCTTCCCCGGTAGCCGTCGAGGGGACAGGGCCCCGAGTGGAGCAGGTTCCGCCACCGGAGCCATCTGGGTTCCGATGGGTCGAGGTGGTGGTGCCTCCGGCGGCCGGGGTGCCGCCGGCGGCAGCACTGGTAGACCTGGAACCACCAGTGCAAAGAGTAGGGGGGCAGGTACCGCTGGAAGTGATTCCGGAGGCAGCTGCCCCGGGGGTGGATGAGGCTGGGCCCCTAGAACCGGAGTTCGTACCACCACTCCCCTCCCCGGGGGCTGGGGGTGCAGGGGACCCCCCCGGCCGTGGCACAGGAGCCCCGGCCGGTATGCAGCACTCCCGGTAAGCACTCCAACCCATACCACTGGCCTCGGTCGGCCGTTCCCGGGGGTGGTGTGTCCGCCCCTGGGACAGGGGTGGGTTAAAGTGGAGGTGGAAGTGGGGGAATGCACTCGGCGCGTTGCTTAGCAACGGCAGCACGGCGTGTGATTAGCCCCGCCCCACCAGCTGATAAGCAGCCAGGTGTGGGAGAGTAGCCGGCGTGGCCGACGGAGGGGCACTAGCGTCCCTGGTGCACCGTAAAGCTTGGAGGAAAGAATTGCACGTGTACAAGATTTGTGTGCAACTACTTGAATGTTAACATGTACCAAAAACACCACTGTTGGTGTGCTGACCATTAGGTAGTTTTAGTTGAAACGCTGCCACGGAGTGGCGCATGGCAGCGTCGTTTTCATTTATTCATTTCTTTTAGTTATAGGTTTCCCCTTTTTGTCTCACACGTAACCACTCTAACTCCCCTCACCCTTATGGTTACGTTTCCCCTTTCTCCCTTTTTCGTTCAGTAAATAAATGAATTAAAAAATATATTTTTAGATAGGATGCCAGTGCAACCGAATTTGGCCCTAGCGCAGCCGGGGAGGAGGAGGGAAGTTGCCTGTCAGCGACCCCTCCTGCCCCGTTCTAAACTAACTCAGCCAGGACTGATCAATCCCGGACACGGGTAGTTGCCTCGGCCGGCCTTAATACTCTGTAGATAGGGTGTGAGTTGTGACAAGTGTGTTGTGTGCTGTGCATGTGGATTTACTTTATTTTGCAGTGTAACTGTTATTGTTATTGCTCACTCCGCGCACTGCTTTTTGTTTTGTTTTTCTTGTTATAGTACGATGCTCATCGCGCTGTGAACAAGGGGGGGGAGGGGGGCAGGCCCAGCTCCCAGTCCTGGGCCCTGCCGAGCCACCAGGCTTTTTCATCGCCTATGAGGTTAAATAAACTGTTGAACTGGCTGCGCTGTGTCTTTGTCTGTTTGTACCCAAGCCGCTTATACTGGCTGACCTGGGTAGTGCTGGTCCCTTTACATAAATAACAAATAACATAAATAAACAAAGGAGCAAATAGAGGGTGCCCCGTCTCACAATGACTGCCATCCGCGGTGCCACGTTGGATAGATCTGCAACCCGCTCTACGATGCCAATATCATGACTAACAGAATGCTGGTCAAACTGAGCATCTTTGCATGGGGCGTGATCCTGGTTATGGTTAGCATTCTCATTGGCTTGTCTGTGCGGCTTTTGCGTTGCCGAGACAACGTTATAAACTGTAGTTCTGGTGGGCTCTTTTCTCGGTAGTACGGTCCTAATCTACTTCAAAATTGCTGTGGCATGTCTGCCCAGCAAGTGCCGGGGCATCAACTTCAAAGCGCTGCAAACTTGTGCCACACTCCTGGCAGTATACTGTATCAACCGGACTCTCCTATGTGGCACTCCACCGCTTTCTTCATTTGGCAGAGAGGGAGTATCCATTTTAGTGATAGTGGCCCCACAACCCCTCAACGTTGTTATATACGGGCTGCAGATCAAACAGATAAGAGAGAAGATTGTTTCCATTTTCCCAAAGAACAAGGTGTTAATTAGATAGAAAATAGCCTTTGGCTGAACAGGCTGGGTTCGGGTTATGTCTGAAATCTCTCGCTGACTCACAAATGCAACACTTGTGCACTTCATACACTATGTTTATGTGCGCTGTCCAGTTTTTTGGTACATTTCAGTCCACTGAAATGTACCTATGCTTCCTGTAGGTGTACACACACCTTATGTGTTGTTATGAGAGGTATTTCTGAGATGCACTGTACTTGCTTATGATGAGTTATGAGGCTTTGTCACTTTACTTACTTTTCTAACATTTAAAATTGCCGGCTGGTTGCGGCGCACTGTTGTAGGATGAACTAGAGGCACTCGGAAAGCGCAAACCCCAACCATCATGAAAATCTGTCTAAAACGTTTTGAGTATTTTTTTGTGAAGAACTGTTAAAATATCTATTTCATTTTGAAATCTAATGAGATCAATCTAGATTAAAACAAATGATCTATGTCCACCACATTATAGTATCTATGTCCAATAAGTCATATCTACTGTATCTAACTTTTAACAATGCAACACATTGTTGCATCATGTTCTACGTTCAAGGTCTGCTCCCAAGACAAAGCTTTAGGCCCAAGACAATTCACATCATCACATATATAAGTCATGGGGTCGGATGCTGTTGGACACAGTGCTAGACACATCTGCTGGATGGAAAGCACTTACTACTGGCTTTGACACAGCATGCAGCATAGAACTACTTTTCAGTTCACTTAGGGGAAATATAACAGCATAGCAATTATTTCTGTTTTGTGGTTATACAAATTATTCTATTGTTGAGTTAATATTAGGAATGTTGTTGGAATTTCTAAAACATTTTGATTATTTTGTTGGGCTGCAATTTGATGGAGAACCACACCATGAACAGCTTCATCCTTCAGGTGGAGGGTTTGAAAGTAACAGAACAGAATAAATACCCAGCTTTCCTGTTTTTCCTATTCTCCTATATCTT
>OMKY01057063.1:0-15424 GCA_900302395.1 Bregmaceros cantori | reverse complement strand
GTGTAGGCCGGTGGAGGATGCACCACGCGTGCATTCACTACACTGCCTCCCCCTGACATGGCCACCGCCCCACGGTGGCCGCTCCAACTCCACGGCGCCCTCGTGAAGAGGCGGCCCCGCAGGCTCCCCGCCTGCGGTCCGATCCCACTTCTGACACCAGTGTAATGAACGAGTACCGCCTCGTGGAGGAGCTGGGAATAGAGGAACTTACAGCGGCAATAGCTGAACTCAGCCATTGCCAAGGTTCTTTCGGACTCTAATTAAGGAGGCGTGTAGGCAGGTGGAGGACCGCCAACGGTGGTGGCCCAGAATGCACCACGCGTGCATTCACTACATAACATTTGACCGTTTCAACGAAAATAAACCTCCGTTCAATAACCTCCTAAAACATTCACTGGTATACCCTCATCAAGTATAATTCAACGTCTCGTTCACGTTCACCTAAAATACACACACATACATACACACACACACACAACAAACGCACACTACACACTAGTCTTCAAACGAGTCGACTGTCTCTCTCACTCTCCCCCTCTCTGTCTATCGCTCTTGCCCGTTATGAATTTCTGATATATTAAAGTACTGTATTGGTTTTCTTTGGTGTTGTATTGTGTGTACTGGATAAATGTGTGTACTGGATAAATGACTTAATATATGTGCATATACCATTACCCCTCGACCAACTATGGGACGACAATGCCACACTATAACCTCCTAGATTCTATAGAAGAAACAACAATTATGCTCGCAATGTTTCTGAGTGAGTGCCGTTATTCGGCGCAATAGCGCCACCACGTGTTCCAGACGTGTTAGCCCTGTTTATATATGCACTCAAGATGTATGTTAAAGTCTGTCTGAATGCAAATCTTTAATTGTAACCAGTGTTGTTAGAGCTACGCTATTCAAGTATTTCCCGCCTGTATTGCTAGGGTTTAAAGGTACCCTATGTAAGTAGGTGGAAAGAGTACTGAAAAATTGTAATTGCGTAAAAGTATCTTTACTTGGCTTAAATTGTACTCAGAGTAAAAGTACATTAACCCATCTCAAAATGTACTCGAGTAAAAGTACAAAATTACTTTATTTAAAATGTAATGAGTAAAATGAGTAAAAGTTACTTTCAATTATTGAATGCAAAAAAGCATGAGTCATAAATCAGCTTTGTTTTTTTATATTCTTTTATCAATGTTCAAATTACAGCTTTGTGTGATGTGCAATGTGTGGACGATGTGTTGGCTCGCCAGGCTGCACAGGAGTTTAACTTTCCACCCAAATTAAAATATAACGTGAGAGGACTCAAGTTTAATGAGTAAAAAGTACTAAGGTAAACATGTACTTGAGTAAAAGTAAAAATTACACATTTCAAAAACTACTCCGAAAATTACAAATTACTCATAAAAAAGTAATTAATTACAGTAACGTGAGTAAATGTAATTTGTGACTTTCCACCACTGGTAAGTACTGTGTTACACATGTATAACTACTTTTTATTTACATTTCAGCCTCACTGTCTGATTAGCGGTCATGACTTTCTACACCTCCGCAAACGCGTGGTTAAAAGGTCCTTGACCAGGAAGAGCTTGGGCTACAGATGACCAGGGTGTCTGGCCGGTAAGGTTTTTTTGTTTATTTATGGGGCGCCATTTTGTAGGGGTGTCCACATAATGCACTGCAAAAAGTAGTGAGCAACGAGATGTACCCTAGACGAAGCAATATAACCCATAATGCATTGCGACACGTCTTAAAATAAAACTTGAAAAAAAATGGCACGGTGGAAGTCACTAGCGACCGACTGCAGCAAATAATTATAAATGTAAATACTTTTGGCTTTTTCTGATGATTGTTGAATTTTCTAATGTTATTTTTTATAATTATATTTTGTGTTCGAAATCTCGGCCGTTGCTGTTGAGTGCACTATAAGTGAGTGCGCTCTGTCGCGAGTAGGGGAGCGATTTCGGGCACAGCCAATGTCTATGTCTACTAGCATTTGAAGCTAGTTTGTTGTCGCCTGGTCGCTGTATATACATGTATGAGTTGAATGCATTTTTGTATGCGTCTGTATGTTTTCAGGCCTAGAAGTCGGTCAACCACGCAGTGGCAGCCAACTTCTTCACACCAGACCCCCTCCCTCCAGAGGATGATGCTGCAGGCACTGGCCAGGGAAGAGGAGGAAGACTATGACCAGTCCTCCCCAGAGAAGTCCAGTTCTGGGGAGCGGTTGTCTGTGGTTTCGTCCAGCCCCCTTCCCAGGCAGACTCCAGTTTGTTGCAAGGAGGCGAGGTCTTCAGCACAGGTGACAGCGGCGTGCAAGCAGCCAGAGACTGGTTCGAGTTCGTAGAAGGAGCCCCAGAGAGAAAAGCCCCAGGCCCCTGTAAGTTCCTATTTCAAACATTCATTCGACGATTCCAAAAGATCGAGTCAAATCAGCGTTGTTGTCAATCAATCTATCCTTGTGTGAACTGCCCTAAAGTGGGCCACTGCCTAATGCGGGACCCCTGAGCCTCAGTGGCTCTGGCTCCTCCCTAAACTAATGAGTGCCAGTGAAACTATGGTAAAAGCAAGATCTGGCAGCACAAGGTAGCTATTTCCTACATATTATCTAAGCTTCATTAGTTCACAGAAAGAGACGGACAGAAAGATAAATATTAACTTCAGATTCATTAGTTCACAGACATTAAGCTTAAACACATCTCACTTTGTGTTTGCCAGAGCAACAACGGCTGAAGAGTGTTCCTGACCCTCACCCCTCGGCAGCCCTGCATGCTCCAACACAGGTGAGAGAGAACGAGGGGGAGAGAGAGAAAAAGTCTGGCTTTCAGAACTGGGCACGAGTTCAGTGGCTATGTTGAGAGCGTGGTTGTTTCAGTCATTGTGTCCCATGCAGTTATACTACTTGCCACTAGAGGGCTCCAAGGTGCACCGAATGGCGCACAGTAATTTGTATTACTTGAACTGATTCATTGTAAGATTCCCCCGGTGAACCCAGCAAAAGCGAAAAGCTTCCCGGCGAGAGCCAGACAGAGATCAAGAAACTGAGACAGAGCCCAGTTCTGTCTCCGTGTCTGTCGGGGCTGTTTTGGTAAACCAGAGTAACTGCACGGGACGACGCATTTCTGAATCAATACCCAAAAGTAGTGGGAGAGGGGCTCCCCATCTACCAGCCGCTAGGGGTGTAAATAATATCGATTTTGTATTGATGTATCGATACAACAGCTGTCAATACAATGGATCGATACGTCCGCAAGAGTATCGATTTTTTTTTTCTCGTCTATTTTTATCAATTTGCTCCTGGATGTAATTCCACTCCCGTGCTGCGAGTGGCGCTAAACCTATTTGGCGCCGTCCTCACTTCCTTAACACTCACAAACACAAACACGTGCCATGGCCATAGACTGTATGTGTTTATATACAGTCTAAATACATGTATAACAATATTACAGCTGTAATTTATTTATTTCAAATTTGAAACATTGTCTAGCCTGTTGGGTAAAAAAAAATAAAATAAATCGAATCATATCGAATTGTATCAAAATCATGGTGAATTCTTGAGTACCGAAAAAAAATTGAATCGTTGCGTCAGAAAATCGATACTGAATCGAATCGCCATGATGGGTGTGATTTACACCCCTACTAGCTACTGTCGAACCGACCGGCAGCTCTCCACTGCCTGGTCGCCATTATGAGATCAAGAATGTCAGAATGTCTCACACCCGCACTATGCTGACTCAGAAAACAATCCTGGAACAAAGTTCACATCAACTCTCCATACATACATATACACATTTATATCATAAAAACATTCACCCTAACTCACATGTCAGTTTTTGTGCATAACATGTAGAGGCTAACTCACATGTCAGTTTTTGACATGACAGAATTTAGAGGGTAGCTCCTCACTGCAACATGTATAGGTCATACACAGTCCTGAACTATTTTTACTACCAACTCTCCATACATACATATATACATTTTTATCACGTATCGTATCATGAAAAAACACCCTAACTCACATGTCAGTTTTTGTGCATATTTGTAAATAAGTATGTATTCAAATAGTATGGAGTCAAATAGTCAACCAATTACATTCTAAGTTATTATTCAAAATACAAATGAACATAACTTTATTTAGGCGTACTGTTACACAGACACACACACTCACATCCAAATAAGATCTCAGATCCATTGATATAACTTAAATACCCGTTGAACCGTGGTAATGCTGTAAGCTGTACTTGCTTCAATGGGAGACAGTTCAGAGTTTAATGACAGAGCTACATGGACAAAAGGATCAAGAAGGACCAGAGAAGAATGAGACTGGTCCAGACGTTGGGCAGCGAGGCGTGGCTGGTGGTGGCAGGCTCGGCGGTGGTGGCAGGCTCGGCGGTGGTGGTGGCGTTGGTGGTGCCGTTGTTGGTGCCATTTCTTGCCGCGGGCTGGGGAAGCGTGCCGAGGGTCGACCTCAAAAACCCTTGGAAGCTGGCCGTCTTGGTGAACGTGGACACCTGGGCCCTGGTTGAGCGCCTGGCCCGGGTGGTCCCGTTGCTGCCGCTGCTGGCCTCGGGCAGCACCGTGATGTGGTACCAAGCCTCATCGCTCAGGCACATCATGGGACCTCCATCGTCGCCCTGCGGTCACAGTGAGATGGTAAGAATCCATGTCAATCCCATTCAGCACTGAGCAGACTCTGCCTCTGTGGGCTGATAACTCTATTGAATTAAATGTAATTCTTTTTTTTCTTCTTTTTTTTTTTTGGCCGCAAGCTCCGTTTTTCATTCTTTATTGAGCGATAGCGACAGGATTAAATCGGAAACTGGGATGAAGGACTCTTCATCCCAGTTTCCGGGCGGGGTGGGGAGAGACATTGCAGAAAAGCCGGACAGGGCATTTGAACCTGCAGCACTGCTCGGCCTATGGTCTGGGGGACATGCTCTCTAACCGGGCTCCCCCCCAGAGTTCTATGTAATGGAAATGTCTACAATACCGGGCCCTTTAGTCCAAATCCCAAAATCCCATGCGTTTATTGCCTGCAAAAGTAACATAGCAAAATAAAAAATATTCTGATTTACCTTAATATCCCAATTTCCTTCTTGGTAAACACCAGTTATTGTGTCGGTCAAGGTGTTTCCTGAATTTATAATGCACAACTGAACAAAAAAGTATTCACCTTGACTGACTGATTCCTGTACATCCTACATTCTCTGCTCATTCCGAGGCCTCTGCATCCCGAAATTAATTTTGGCGTATCATTTGCCGTGATGTAAAGTGAGAATGCAAAAAAAAACGATCCGCTTATTTCGTTAGGGTCCCTCCAAAGCCCTAACCATAGTCCTAACCTAACCCTAACAAAATAAGCCCATCGTTTTTGGGATTCAAACTTTATCGGAATGGAGTTACCTCGGAACAGTGAGTGGCCCCCATTTCAAACCACCCTTACCTGTCGTATATTTACGCCCTGGGTACAGATGTCGTTAGAGGACGAAGACGCATTACCGCAGTCCACCACGGAGGTCTGAAACTCCTGTAGCGTTTGTTGCGCTGCAATGAGATCAAAGATTTTAGACACAAACCATCAATAGACATCTACTGGTGTAACTTATGTGTTTTTCTTTTGTGTTGACCTTGTTCACTATCTGTCGATCTTGAGAGAGTTGTTGCATGCCCAACTAAAATTCTGTGTGTGTACTGCTGTCATGTTCATGCAATATAAGGGGGCACACTATACGACAATACGGTAGAGTTATTTACAGACCGGGGCTGGCTGTGTTGCGCAGTGTGTTAGACCCCTGCACGCATCCAGCCCCATACATAGTCTTGTGCCTGTGGCTTAGCACACACAGCGCCGTGAGATTGCTTCCCCTTACGGTCATATACTGCAGGTCCACTCGTCCCCGCGCTCTCTCATTCCCCCCCCCCTTCACTCTGACAGTAAAATTGTTATGATACGTTTAGTAATAGAGTCAGAAAATTAAGGACTCAGTCAAGACAACTATAAAAGGTTGGATGACGAGGTTGCGACCCACGCAGTCATCCGTATACTTCAAATCAGGTAATCAAACATAGAACAATTGAGGCACACAAAGTGTAAAGGAAAATACAAGAATAACAACACAGGCAAATATGAGTCTCTAACGGTCTAACAACGGTCTGGTTCGGGATCGGTGAGCCGAGTCCAAAGGCGAAGAGAGAAGATCAGCACGCCGCGTTGACTCAGTGACCGAGGCCCGTTTATGAAGGGGGAGGCGACCAATCATCGAGCCACTCGGGCGCTGAGTGAGATGCGCTGCAGCTGTGTTCGTGCGATCCACGAACGAACCTGGCGCCTGGGTGCCGCCCGTGGATGAGCGGCTTGTGAGAAAAATGAGAAAACCGCTTGGAAAATTTATTTTTTAAAAATAGTGCCCCTCGGCCCCCTCGACTTAGCTCTGTCTGATGATTGTGTGTGCAAACGACCTACCGCCACCCTCGCCGTCGCCCCAGCCGGCCAGCCAGCAGTCGCTGTTCCCGAGGAAGTCGCCCCCAGTGTCGATGCAGACAGGCTGGATGTAGTCAGACAGCGGGACTGCTCTCCTGAGCCTCAGCACCGCCACGTTGCTTCCTGTCATGTTGCTCAGGGTCATGTTCTCCACCTCCCGAGTCACCTCAAACTCATTCGCACCGTTCTGGTGCAGGCGTCCCAGAGCCACAGTCCAGTTTGAAGCATCCGTGTCTCTGTACGGAATGACATGTTTACAGATATGGGCAGAGTAGCCATAAGAATTACTTAAGTAAAAGTATTGTTACCACAGCAAAATATTACTCAAGTGAAAGTAAAAAATAGTCATCCAAATAGTTAAGTAAAATTTAAAAAGTACTCCACAAAAAAGTGACTTAAGTAGCGAAGGTACTGAGTAACTTTCAGTAAAAAGGGAGAGGGAGAGAGCCTGAGAGAGAGACAGATCGAGATATGACGCCAACATATGTGCCTACAGTTACCAATGTGTGTCGCTAAAGGCCAAGGTAATGTAACGAGTAGCGTATTTCTGACATCTCAGTAAAAAGTAGTTTTTTTCACCTCAAATTTACTAAAAGTAGAAAGTAACTTGTGAAAAATGAACTCCAAAAGTAAAAAAGTACACACAAAAATTGTTACAGAGTAAATGTAATGCATTACTACCCATCTCTGCATATTTAATGCCTTGGGTCGATAGAACATCTGCACTTGAAGAAGGGCTGCGCAAAAAAAATAATGTATCTGAGAACGGAATCAGATTATTTTCATATACAACATTTTTGTAATCAGTACATCACCAAATCATATTTTAATGTTTTCAACGATAAATGTTTTCAACGTGTTACTACTGATGTTGTAGTAACACGTTGTCTTGTAAATTATAATTCAATATTTGAAATGATATATTTAATACAATTCAGGAAACTATGTGTTTGTTTAAGTCTAGTTATTCACATCCTACAATTATTTATTACATTGTTTATTTTTCAACATGAGCGTTTCTGTTTCAATTACTGCATTCTACCAACAGGTGGCTGCACAAAAGCACGTCTTCGCCCAAGCATTATCGTTACTTATATTCCGTTTTTTTGTTTTTTTTTTCATTCAGCAATATGGAGGTTGCTAGCATTGGGTCTTATTTATAAAGTGCAATGAATGCAGCGCAGTGCATTCTGGGCCGCCACCGTTGGCAACCGGGCATGTCCTACACGCCTCCATATAAAGAGTCAGAACAAAGCTTGACAATGACTGGGCTCAATTATTGTCGATCCGAGTTCCTCTATTCCCCAGCTCCTCCACGAGGGGGCGCTTGCGTTAGACTGGTGTCAGAAGTGGGATAGCGGGTGCCGAGCCGCACGCAGCAGGGAGCCTGCGGGGCCGCCTGATCACGTGCGAGGGCGCTCGTGGAGTGGGAGCCGGCTCTCGGGACGAGAGCCATGTAGGGAGGGGCGCTTGCGTTACAATAAGTTTACTTTTTTGGTTTATTAAGTCTATTAAAAAGTTGGAGCAGGTATTATGTAACTAATACAATTTTTCAGCCCGCTGAGACTACTAGGGGATTTATGAATGCAATGATTTACTTTGACACGCAGGCCGCGTCAGTCAGAATGGCGTCGGCGTTCACCAGCGCTCCCCCGCACATGTGAGAACCGTTGTAGAGCAAGCTGGCCATCCACGGCCACACGCCGGCAGACTGGACCAGTTCCCCGGAGCCGTGTGAGTTCATCGGAGCACTGCCACACGTCACCTCTGGGAAAAAAAAGACCAAGACACAAATCAAACACTGTGCAGTCAAAGCAAGTAAATAGCATGTAATAAATCAATACAATTCCAAATTCTGCATTGCGTTCAGCACCAGAATGGAGGCTGGAAAGAGCCCTTTAAGACCCATTCATACCTCACGTAAACTACGAGTGTTACACACGTTCTCTCCGTTTACATACGTTGGTTTGGAAAAGTATCCTTACCGCTAGTCGTTTAATCGCTGACCAGGGCTCCGAACCGGTTCAAGGAACGAAAACCGAAAACAAACAGAATTTTATGGAATTTTATGAGGAGAGGAAACAGAAACAAAAAAATATTTCTCAACTGTTCCGGAACAGAAACGGATTTGAAATCCACAAGACTGGTTAAAAACGTTTTTTTTCTGTTCTCTAAATATTTGAACATATCTTAAGTCTGGGAGACTATTTCCGCTTGTGCATCCATCCAACTTTCACTGTCAGTCATCAAGGCCCATGCATCTGGGGCTCCATCTTGTGGACAGACGAGGAAGCGAATGTAATGGTGTTTCAAAGCCGCTTTTCACGTTAATACAGTTGCAAGTTTGAAAGTCCAGCAAATATATTTTGTTCTAAATATATCTAAAAACGTAACATTGCACAATATAAGGAACTTTGAGAACGAACAAAATTTTTGCGTTCCGAACCGGTTCAGGACCAATATTTTGGTTGCAGAACGGTTCCGAGAACGAAAACGTTAAACATAGACCTGTCTGAACCGCTTGGAACGGAACGTTTTTTTTTTTTTTTTAATTCAGTTTTCAAGCCCTGTCGTTGACTAATCGATTATAAAATGGATCGGCAACTAATCTTATAATCGATAAGCCAAGTAATTGAATCATTGTTAATGTCAGCAATTTTGGGATGTCACAACCCCTATTGGGCGAAGTACATTTGATATTCATAATAATTTATGAAAATATGAATTATTAGATGGAGATCATTGATTAAAACATGAATATGAAGAAACCCATCTTAATTGCTGGTATATATGCCGTTTATGAATAACCAGATTGAAGTTGTAAAGATGAATCTCTTGTAATTGTTGCTTGCCACGATTATTTTGTTTTTTTAAAGAAAAAATATCCAACCAATGACTCGACCAATTGTTTCAATAATCGCCAACAAATCGTCTTCTGAAATAATCGTTAGTTCCACTTACCGCCGCAGTTGAAACTGTCGTCACTGTCGAATCCGGAGGAGCTGTACGGAACAAATCCTGGTGCGTTGGTGCTGCCGCTGATGGTGCTGTTGATCCAGTCCTGATACTCAGACACTCTGGCATACACTCCAGGGAACTCGGGCCGAGCGCATCCTTCACCAAAGCTCACCACTCCCGACTGGATCCAGCGGCCGCCTTGCTTGGTCACCATTGGGCCGCCCGAGTCACCCTGCAGAGAGGATCGTGGACGTGTTGAGAGCAAGTTGAAAATATTTTATGAATGTCAAAATATTTGAGCATATTTTGACACGATAGGCGTCTTCCCAGTACACGGTGTAGTGGTAAGAAGATGGACCCGGAAATGATGACACCAGACTCCAGACTCCGATTAGCCAGATTCATTGAGTCAAGGCTCTCTGCATCGGCCATTCTATCCGTCCAAGTCCCTCGCGAGCTGAGCCCGGAGGAGACACTTATACTGTGTGATGGCTCCACCTCCTAGCTCACAGCTGTTGCCCCAATTCACACCTCAGACCATCCAGCAAGTGGGGGCTAACATTATACCCCACGACTACAGGAAATATCTTCCACAATTTAACTTCTACAACGGTTACGGCTCGACTTGAATCGAGGGCACACCGATGCAACGGCAAGGGAAGCGCTCTCTGGGTGGGCTGAGGAGGAGTAGATGGAAGTCGGGACGAGGTGGACGCCGCCCCATGAAGACGCTTGTTTGTGACGACCAACCATTGGCCGAGAGTAGATCGGGACTATCGGGTAGTACCTGATACAGCACCCGATACAGCATGGGCAGTGTCAAGAGTTCTCCTCCCTCCTCCTCCCTCTCCCCTTTCTGCAATGTCTTCCCCCGATCTCTGGCGTCCCACTTTCGAAACGAACCCTCTCAATAAAAAATGGGAAATACTGCTTGCGCCGGAAAAAATAACCTATAAAATAGATCTATAAAAATTGTACTAGCTTACGTGGTATGGTGATGGTGGGAAAGTAGCTTTAACTGAGTAGACTAGTCGGGTTAAATCGTGGCAGTGGAATAGGGACATACGTTTCTATGTTCTGTAATTATCACTTACCTTAGACTATGACAAATAGTCCCACTCTCTCCCTCTTTCTTAATGTGCCTTATAGTCTGGCGTCCCTCGGACTAGGGCTGCAACGATTAGTCGATTAATCGATGACTAATCGATTATAGAATTAATCGGCAACTAATGCAATAATCGATAATCGCCAAGAAATTGAATCATTGTCATTTTGCCAGTTTTGTGCTGACATTACCTCAATTGGTCCAAATGCATTTAATATTAATACATTGTATTTGAAAATATGAAATATTAAATGGTCATAACTGATGGAAAAAAGGTGAAAAAGAAGAAACAACATCAAATATGATTAAAGAAAAATCGAAATATTATGATATAAGTTGTATCGAGTTTTGTCTCCGAGAAAGTAACTTCATTTGTTGGTTAAGAAGAACCAAATTTGACTAGATTTAAAGTTAACAAGATTGATCTCTTGTAATTGTTGGTCAAAGTTAACATTTTGGGGATTTTCTAAAAGAAAAAACGTCCAACCGATTAATCGACTAATCGTTTAAATAATCGGCAACTAATCGATTATTAAAATAATCGTTAGTTGCACCGCTACCTCGGACGTGAACACAACTTTGAAAAAAGACCATTCCAGGTGCAGTAAAATCCATTCATTCAACAGCCAGAATGCAAGGTGTTTGAGAAGGTACCTGACAAGAGTCCTTCCCTCCTGTGTTCTGTCCAGCACAGATCATGTTGTTGGTGATTGTATATTTCCCATCATATCGACATTGACACTCTCTGTTGCCCACAACGGGTACATCAACTTCCTGGAGGTTCTGTGGAGAAGCAAGTGGAACTAGGGGGAACAATGCAGAATGCAATTTCAGAAACAATATAGTATAAGACTCAGAGATGTGACCAAGTCCCTCTTTCAAGTTTCAAGTCTCATTCCTTCTTGAGCAAGTCAAGTCAAGTCCCAAGTCAACTCCAAGTCAAGTCATCATTAACATGCTGCCATTTTAGCTCCAGAATCTGATTTGAATAAAGTCAAACGCAAGCAATAGTTTGGCTTTTATAATAGCATTGTTTGATTTTTTTGCTACTTCACTAAAATCAGATTCTGGAGCTAAAATGACAGCATGTTAATGATGACTTGACATGGAGTTGACTTGGGACTTGATTTGACTTGCCCAAGAAGGACTTGAGACTTGAAAGAGGGACTTGGTCACATCTCTGGTATAAGTTATAACTAACGTAGAGCTTGCTACAGAAATCCTAAAGTACAACGTGTTTTTCACTTATGGTCACGTAGATCAAGAAAGCGTTATGTAACTCATGTTTTGCAGGTCATGATGTTGGACATGCGTGCTGCCCAGTAGCTCAGTCGGTTAGGCAGTGCACTGGAAAGCACACATATGCCTTAATGCCGCGATGAGTCGGTGGTTCGAATCCCACCACCGACGTATTTCCCGCATGTCTACCCCCCATCTTCACCTATTTCCACTAACCCTAATAAATAAAGCTTAAAAAACAGCCTGAATGGGCCGGGAAAAACATGATGTTGCACATGCAATTAAGCTTGAGAAGTGACATTACATTGATAAGAATGTGCTATCAACCATATACGAGATAAGTAGGGTTGACACCTTTCAGAAATAAAAATATGTTGAGAAGGGGCAGCCAATTTCAGAATTCAGCACATTTTAAATTATTTAATGGTTGCAGAGCCATTCAACTCTTCATTGTCTCCGCTTCTAGCAGAATGTGCAGTTGTGCGATTAGATTAGCGAGATTAAAAATGTGTGTATGTGCGCGCGCATATATGTGCTGTCAGCAGCAGATAGAAAATACGGGACAAACAGCGTCCCTTATCAGTTCAAATGCGGGACGATTCCGTATTTCAAGGGACGGGTGGAAACCCTAGACATAAGATACTATGTAAGATGCCGAGCATTTCTGTTAGCAAGTGCACATCTTTGCCAAACTGCTGGCTCCCAAAACACAGAGCGTCGGGTGCAATGGTTTTGTGTGCACTGCCTTTGTGTTAACACAGCAATAACCTTTGAATGGATTTGTCTCAGATTCAGTGTGTTAATGCTCTAGGGTAGATTAATGAATTTATTAGATTTTGGAGGCCCACACTTTCAAGGTGGCTGGTGCAAAATTTCATCCAGATCCGTGCTCAACTTTTTCAGTTATCCAGGGGACAAACCAACGTGACCAAAATCATAACATAACGTAATTATTGTGTATAATTGTGTCCCTGTTTGGTCTGCTTTATGTTTAATATATGTTGTTTCCAATGCCAATTTTCATTCCCAGCCCCATTCTTTTGCATACGATATAATAACACTTCAATACAAGTACACTTATTTGAAAAGAAAATATGTTATAAGCTAGCACGGAGTATCAGAATCTTTCTAAAATGGAAATCTTAGTGCACATTTATATCGTTTGCAAATTTTGAAAATTGCATACCAGATGCATGCTTCAGAATAGTTAGAGAATGAGAAAAAATTAAATAAAAACGTCATTAACCGGTTTGGTGGATTTCAGAATAACGTTTCTGTTTTTCTGTTCCGGAACAGTTGAGGACCATTTTGTTTTCGTTTCCGTTTCTGCTCCTCATAAAATGCGGTGAAATTTTGTTCGTTTTTTTTTTTTTCGTTACGTGAACCGGATTGGAGCACCGATTTTGAGTGATACAATGATTTATTTTGGATTTTATTTTTAAGATTTTAAACTCTTTTAAGGATCGAATCTGAAATTGAGATTTCAGAGATGAAAATCGGGTGCTTTCACAACCTTTCAGTTCTTTCAGTACTTTCAACAACACCTGCCTATTAGATGTCTTATGAAATGTTGTGATGCATTGACTTACCACCTCCCTCGCCCGTAGCGCCCCAGCCGGTGATCCAGTTTACCACGCCAGCGTTGACGCCGCTGTTCTGTGCAGCCAGACAGACCGGTTTGATGTAGTTGTTGAATGTGACTGGTAGTGACAGTTTTAGAAGACAGATGTCATTGTTGAATCGGCTCGGTCTGTTGTAATTTGGATGACACTTGATCTCTGAAATTGTCCGGGCGACCTCGTTGGGGTTGCTACCCTCCTGGCTCTGTCGACCCAGGTACACTATGTACCCAGCTGGATTGGAGCTATGTTGAGAGAAAAAAAACAGTATTTTCAAAGGTGATAATGTATCATACAAGACTTTGCAATTAAAGCTTATTGTTTAAAGAAGGCCGATATTATTGGTTTATGTTGAGAGAAAAACACTGTTTTTAAAAGGTGTGAAAATACATCATACAAGACTTTGCAACTGGAGAAGCACAATATGATTGGGCCACAGATATTTGCCAGTAATACAAATAATTGTATACCCCTATCGGCAAAGCACAAGTCAGTATACTTTGATCAGGATACTGATTTTGACAAATATTCTATTCAGTAGTTGTTGTGTGTTTCTTTAGAAATATGGCATATTTATCACCACGTGTGGTATTAATTTAAAGTTAGTTTTTTTCTGCGTCAGCGCCGTTTTTCCATCTTTATTGGATAGGATTAGTCGGAAACTGGGTTGAAGAGATCGGGGGTAGACATTGCAGACAAGTTGACGAGTGGAGTCAAACTTGCGACACTGTGGACGCTGCGGTAGACACAGCGCCACTAACATGAATGGGGTCACGTTAGGTCCGGTGTCCATAACCACGGAACGCGGACCCCACGTGTGGTATTAATTTAAATAGGTTTTGTGTGAACTATAAAAATATCGGATTATCGGATCGGTACGGGGAATTAGGGGTGATACGATATTGGATATTGTTAAAAAAACTATCGGGCATCTCTATTTCCAACAAATTACAGTGATATCTCTCACCTGTCGAAGCAGTGTGCGGCAGACACCACCCATTCATCCGTGATGAGTGAACCTCCACAATCGTGTTGACCTGACAGGTGCACACTGGCTTGCCAGGGCCAACTGCCCGCAGAAGCGTCCACTCCTCCGACAATCTTGTTGTTCAAAGGTGCCTGACCGCACACTAAAATGAAGGAAAACATCATATACATAGGAGAAACTGATCATAGAAGACATCTCAACTCAACAGATTTTTATGTAGCGCCAAAATCGCAGCCGAAGCTGCCTCAAGGGGCTTCACAAAAGTGATTACGTTTTTAGAATTAGATTTAAGGAATATAGCAGCTCTTTACCTAACTACCTTTCAACCTTGATTTCCCAGTTAAGGACAGTAATTTGGGGTTCTTTACAGAACTCCTTTAACGGAGGACTGGAAAGAAGAGAGAAAAAAGAAGAAAAAGGAGATCTAGACTTTCAGTCAGTCTTGATCTCGGCCTAGTTGAAAAAATTACCTGTAGCTTTTGATTAGTTATCGTTAATGTTGATTTGTTTTGACAGAACTCCTTTAATGGAGGACTGGAGAGAAGAGGAGAATTGAAATTTTCACTCAATCTCAATCTCGGGCTAGTTGAAAAAATAACTACTGCTTTGGATTTTTTGTTGTTGATGATTATGCCAAGGCATAATGTTGCTAACATTGTGGAGATGTCCAATGGTTTATATACCCTATGTTCCTAAATCCCTATGTTCAGAAAAGTTATGGGACATTTAGTCACAGTAGTCGTTTAATCACAGTAGGGTTAGGGGATAACCCCTAATCCTAAGCCCAACCACTTCCCTAAACCCGACCCTAACCTCTAAACGACCTGTCATTTTTTCGAATGTAACAAGGGCAAAATGTAATCGAGTATATACACACTGTGATCGCTTCGACTCGTAGGGCAACGAACTGCTTGTATACACCGTTGTAGGCACAGACTTTCTCAGTCAGGGTGTTCCCTTTCCCTAGCTTGCTATGCTCCCCTTGCATGCCGGGAACTCCACCCGCCTACGGCACGTGCTTTCCTATCCTATCCGGTTTGTTT
>OMKY01057062.1:0-17289 GCA_900302395.1 Bregmaceros cantori | reverse complement strand
CACCACTCTCATCCAACACCAATGGCTGCCTATCAGGTTCCGTATCAAATACAAAATCCTCCTGCTCACCTCCAAATCCCTCCATGCACTCGCACCATCACCACACCCCTTCCCGGAACCTTTGGTCCTCTGGTGCTGGCCCCCCTCACCATACCCCAGACAAAACTAAAGACATTTAGTTTTGTCCCCCCCCCGCGCCGTGTCGCTGCAAATATTTATCTCACGGATTAATATCTAACGGATTAATCGACTAACCGTTTCAAAAATCGGCAACTAATCGACTATTAAAATCTCCTTTATATCCTGCCATCCAATTTATCCTTTGTGGGCATTTCATTTTTGCCATATGGCCTTCCACCACTTGGGCCAAGTGAGTTTTTTTTCATTTTTCATTTTATTTTGCTTATTTAAAATTGGTTTCTTGGTCAGTGTTGTGCGGACATTGCGCTTGTCGTTCTTGCACTGTGCTCAATTTTATTCTATGGTATCTTATTTGATGTATTTATTTTTGCCTACATGAGCCATGGGATCCTTTGAATTTCCCTTCGGGGATCAATAAAGTATCTATCTATCTATCTATCTATCTATCTATCTATCTATCTATCTATCTATCTCTAATCACATATCATGGTGTATTTTAAAAGGTTCTATCTTGAAGAAATTGGCTTGAATCGAATACAATCAAGGCACTGACCAGTCACTTTGGGCCGGGAAAAGGAGCCCTGGGCATGAGAAGTTGAGAATCTGAACAGATACTTGAAAATTCTACTTAAGTACAGTACTTAAGTATTTGTACTTCGTTACTTGCCATCTCTGCTGGTGAGACTCTGGGAGGTCCCATACCTGGGTCATTCTCAGTTACACAGGCACTGTAGAATTTCTGCTTTTCTTTTGTTGTTATCTGAACATGATTATTTGTAGTTCATTATTCCCAACCTTGCAGCTTGTCATTATTGTCTGCCAAGGTCAATCTTTCCAAGTGTTTCTCTCACCATCTGTTGAGCAGTATTCCAGCATCTTGCTGGTGCACAGTAGCAGCTGCACAGCTGTCGCTCATTCACAATCAAGACTCCATTAAAAAAAAAGGATGTTTTCTTTTCCACTTTGACATTGGTCGGGGGGTCTACAGTGATTAGCAGCATTATAGTTGTCTCAACACCAATAAAGTGCTTGCATGCAAAGTTCCTGTGGGGTTAAGACTCTGGAAACATTGCTTTTAAACACAGCGCTGACCGCAAAGTGGTACTTAAGCATTGATGAAACACAGTCAAAATCCGACTTGAGGGGGGCGTGCGGGTAGCGGGTAGAGAGTGCTGTCCCTCAAACCATAGTTCGAGCAGTGCCGCAGGTTCAGATCCCTTGTCCAGCTTTTCGGAAAAGTCTCCCCTCGACTCTTCATCCCAGTTTCCGATTTAATCCTGTCCTCTCTCAATCAAGAATTAAAAAACGGCACTTACACCCAAAAAATAACTTACTTCTCACTACTACTCACCAATGTCGTCACATTTTCTTGTGGACCAATGGGATGGCTACTTCCACTGGTATATCCAACATGAATTAGTAAATGGAACGGGTTGCGCAGATTATTCATCATGCGTTTGTGGGGCATAGATCCGCACGAGAGAGCTTGGGTGTGGAATAGCACAGCGCAAGTTACCACCATCATTTTAAAATAACACGGTAGGTGTGTGCTCCCACTGAAGACACATTTAAAAAATTGTCGAAAACACAGCAAAATAAATGGCACCGGAAGTGACGTTCAGAGTAGAACTTTAACCAGATCTACCCGCTAAATTCGTCTATAGAAGCCCTGTATTCTCCCAGAACCCTGAAACATGCGTGTCGTACCCTCTCAACCTGGACACTTCACGACATTCCCCTCAGGGAAGAGGTTCCAATGGTCCATTAGTACCATTGGAACTGCTTCAATGGCCACTCTCTGTCCCAAACACTCCTACTATCCCCACTATGTGGAACTCCCACACTATGCTGCCTTTGTACAGAGAGTGCATGCATTTTAGTCACCATAGTAGGTTGCTTATTACATTTTTATTCCCAGTTGGTTTGTGACAGCAAAGGCACTAGACTTGTGTAGCGCCCCCTTGGGCTCAGAGGGCATGTCCTGGGCTCTTTAAGTTAACCACTTTCTATGATTAATGAATGTATTAATTGAAGAACAAAGCCTATGAAGATAATCACACCAAAAATAAACTCAAAAAAGATAATTCTTCAAATATTACGATTTTTTTAATGTAAACTGTAAACACAAATATGACTGTAAATAAAAGGTTGCTATGTTTTTCAAAGGATAAAATAAAATACAGTATTGATAACAATGTTTTGTTCAAAGTATTGTAAAGATGGGGCACCCCCACATGGAGACGCCGGCAGGGGCACTCGGGGGGAACTACGTCTGGATGCAGTCAGCAAGAGGCCAAGCTTGGCTACTTGCCAAGCATCATCCAGATTGTATATGTACAGCACTGTCAACAACATCTCAGTCACCAAGGGTTTCGTACCCAGCATGGCCTGCGGCCCCCACCATTCACTACACTGCCCCCCTCCCACAAGGCTTCCGTCCTCGGGATCCCAGCTTCCACTCCACGTGTCCCCCACCATCTGACCGAGTGGCACGATCCCACTCCTGACATCAATGTAGTAAAAGGTAGACCCGTGGTGAGGCGAAGACCAGCCAATGCAATCCAGGGGTGTTTATTGAGGTCTTAGTAGCAAGCACACAGTAACACGTCCATCCCAGTCCCTGTCCAATGGAGAAGAAGGGTGCTCACTCTCTCCCTTCGATCCCTGGTCACAGCCCCACCCCCAAGGCGCGGTCCCAGCGCCTAGAGCGCCTACTAGTGGTGACAATCCACTACAGTTTCTTGTTGCATCATCATGGTTTTAATATGATTTATCAATACTCTTTATTGATAAATACGTATTTTATTATTCAAAACAAAATACCAATAATATGTCGCGAGATAATATGATTTTAACTCAAAGCCCGTGTTTTGGAGCACAAACACACACACACACACACACACCATAAACCACGCATGGGACCCACGCACGCACACCCAAGTCCTAGCCGGCTTGTCATATGTACTTCCAGGCCTGATGGTGCGGTGGGCTTCCACTGTCGATGCGTTAATTATTTGTAAGTACAGTACCTTCAAGTTCAGCAGAACAGCAATCCGCTAGGTCGTCCCACACAGTCTATGCTGGCCCCGCAGATGATTACAAACAACAGAAAAGGAATGAAATTAAATGATCAAATAAATGTCATTTTTTCTGAAAAGAAAACATTGAAATAGGTATATAACATTTGTTATATTTCACTTGTAGCATACCTGTGATGTACGGCATCCCTTGTGGCCTTGTCACCTGACCACGTGCATTGAAGGATTTGATCCTTTAAATGAAATCAAATATATATGCCTCGTCTTAAGTTAAAACCAACCAACAGCTATTGTGAAACTTGGGGCAAATCCAAAGAAATTTGGGTCAAATCCATCCACCTAATCAGATGTTATGGACCAAACAAAAAATTGACGAGGCCAAGGTTGGCTATGTGCCAAGCGTCATCCAGATTGTATATGTACAGCGCTGTCAGTGACACCAGTCACTCAGGGTTTCCTACCCAGCATGCCCTGCGGCACCCTTCACTACAGTATCTTACCGTGTCACTACTACATACTGTACCAGGATGCCGACCGACTGTCCAAAGTCAAATCCCACATCTGTGTTTATCCACGACCTGGCAATAAAAGTGATTCTTAACAGTGTTAAACCAGTGGAGATGTGTGGTTTTGTGCCTAGTAGCGTTTTATTATTAACAAGGCAAGTGTGCACTTTGCCCCATTTTCACTGGCAGTTGCCTGGCAAGACAGCTTGATTGCACATTGTAATTGGTCAGAGATTAGCTATTCCACTGCCGTACATGAAGTAATTAAACAAGAATCATGGCGGGAAATGAGAGCAGAACTCTTAGTGTCTGTGGCATTTGCATAAATGATGTCTTTTGAGATAGTTTACAGGTTAAAATGATTACTTCCACCAGGAGGTTGTTGAATTATGCATTCATTGCCGTGGATGTATTGTATCGATTCATAGGTTTTTTTTTTTTTCCAAGTTAAATATTTCATATTGTGGGTAACCAAGGAAACTCTTGTATTAATTGACTGAAAAAATGATGTGCCAGTTCATTTTTCAGTAAAGAATTGATCCATATTTTGTTTTACGCTTCCTGTTACAGTGACGCTAATTACCATGTAATTACATAGTAATATATAGTAATTACTTGGTAACTACACGTTACAAAGTCATTAAATGGTAACAATAAAAATTACTAAGTACTTGGTAAGTATCCTGTATTTACAATTGTGTAAATACATTGTAATATACAGTAACAACTTTGCAAATACAATGAAGTCAAGTTGTAACATTTGTAGTTACTGGTTATTTACACAGTAACTATCCTGAAGTTACTGAAGGAAGCGTTAATGTATTTTTCTATTAGGAATAAATAAGGAAGCTAAAATGCCCTATATAAGTGTGTAAATTATATGGTATGTTTCAGAGGCACCTGAAAGATGAACAACTAGCACCGTTTATATCAAACAAGCAGGCTTCTCCAATTTACTGCTCCTCCAATAAATGGGAGAATACCTGTTTGATAGCAGGCCTCAGTGCCCCGCGTGTAAGCCTTTTTCACAATGACGACACTGACAGACGGTGCAAGCTCAAGCGTTTTATTATTATTATTAGGAAAGGTCAAAAGTTCGGCTCGGCGCTGCAGCCTCCTCCTCCTCCGCCATAAAACGAGTCGCCGAACGTGCGTAGCCTGACCACAAAACAAAATGTCAACTCGCACCATCTGCCCCTCCGTCAGGCGTTCAAACGGAGGAGACGGGTCTTAAAAGATGACATTTTTATCCTCGCCACTTCTCCGTCTTCTGCCGCGTTGAACACAATTCGCTGAACCGAGAGAAGAAAGAAGTGGGACGCACTGCGTCGGTAAACAGCTCGCCACAGCCGTGAGGGCACCAGCTGCCTAGACCAGAGGTCTAAAAGGAAAGCGACCATTATCATTTTATTCAGGGGCCGCAGACACCAACGCAGCGAGTCATGTTTGGTGTAAACGGAGTGCTTTCAAAAAGAGAGATTATAGTTTGCTTGAAGTTACGTTCAAACCTGTGCGTCAAGTCTGAGGAATGTAATGTTTTTATCAAACAACGTTAAAGGAAAACACCGAAAAGGGACACGGTGGCGCAGTGGTTAGCATTGCTGCCTCACAGCTAGAAGGTCCTGGGTTCGAATCCCAACCCGGACAGGTCCTTTGTGTGTGGAGTTCACGTTTTCCCCGTGTCTGATGTGTGACGAAATAAAGTATGTTGTGAAACATGTCCTTGCGGATTAGCAGAGTCGATACATGCCTACCCATCTTGCTTGTGTGTGTACTCACTCTGTGGGCAGCAGTACTTTATTAGCATCGATTCACCCAAACGGGATTGAAGATAGAAAAAATTGCAAGTGATTTGTTGTTTCTATTTAAATGTGGTATGAGAGTTGTCACATGACCGAGGTTTGGCTATACAAAAATCTAAACGCAGTGGTTTGAGTTGCTTCGATCACCCCCATTTTGGCCCATGGTGCTAAACTCTGCTAACAAACTTAAACACCATCTCTTTCAATGTCAATGAAGAATGAAAAACAACGCTAGCTTAAAAAGGGTCAATCAAATCAAGTTATCAAATCACAGCGCAGTAGCTGATTCGAACAAGGCCCGCCTTAACGGGGCACTGATTGGTCTGCCTGGGATACGGGTTGTCGTGTCACTGCGGCATTACGGGTTGAGCCTAAACCTGAACCTATCCCCTGGCGTAACCCCTTCCCAGAACCCCAAATCCTGACTTTTGTGACGAAACAACCTGCTCCCGTCCGCCCGAATTTGGACGACAATCCGATTTGTCTGCCTGGTTGGTCCAGACCCACTGTACCGTCTAGTTGCATGCCATGCTTCATTGATTCTGGCTGGCCAGGTTAGCTGCGGCAAAGAGTTAGTGCATGCATGGGGACAAGATACGTAATATGTATGTCTCGACACTGCTAAAAAAAAAAAAACAGGAAACAACAAAACGGAATAACTTTTCAGGGGCATTTTGCTTTTAAAAGGGAACACACATACTATCAAAAAAAAAATCAATTGACTGTTATAATTGAATTAGAGGGAATATTTTCAGTCACACCTTAAAATGTTTTCAAATTGAAATAATTTTGATAGTCTGTGCCACACACCATCCCTCATTATTATATCACAGATAGGAATGGTATATGCATATTCCATTTTTAAAGTTTCCTCTTTACAATGCATGAGGATCACATTTGAGGGTGCGTCGAGCACTGATCACTGGCACTGATCATTGAACAGATAAGACGTGACTGAGAACGCACAGTTCAGTGACAACCGTATTTTCATCATATTGTGACGGCTTAACCACGCAAGACTAATTCGGACAGTTCCTAGAAATGATCTGTTCGCTTTAACCTCTGATGATAAAAACCCCAGTATACAAGTCTGACTGAATGTTATATATACTCAGTGTTCTGGGAAATTTTAAAAGTCTTTGTGTTAACAGGACAAGTCTTGTTTAATCAAGTGTAATTCACAGAGTGAAATTACTCTCTTGAGAAGCACTGCTTAAGACCCACTGAAGAATTCAATGAACTTTACATTTAAGGGTGCTTTTGCACTGGCCATAGTTTTGTCTTCTAAATGCTCTGGTTTGGTTCACAGTGTACAAATGAAAGCGGACTAAGTAATAATAAAAAAAAAAATAAAGCCCACTTCGCACTGGACTTTTATTACCTATGGACCCCTGGTAATTTGGAATAATTGTGGAGGACGTCTGGGTTTCATTTGACGTGCGAATACGCGATGTCAGTGATTTTCCAAGTAATAATTCCACTGCGAGCTACCTACTTTCAGCGAAACACCACAATAGTTTGAATTCTGAATTTGTTTAACTTTGTTGTGTGTGAGAGTGAAGACTGTATGTGTGTACGCAAGCAAAAATACTGCACATGCGTCATGTCTTTTGAATTAAGCAAAAGACAGGCTTTTACTAATCCCGTCAGAACGTGCGACAAAATAACACAGACGTCAGTGGGTAATTGCGAATTACCAGAGGTGCCCACGTAATTCAATGGCAGTGCGAATTGGGCTTAAACCAACTAGGCCGGATGTTTTGGTCCGCACCAGAATGTTCCCGAAACAAACCGTACCAGTAGTTCAAGAGGGTCCAGGAAGATAAAAACACTAGGCACAATAACTAGTGGATTAAGTTTAGTTTCATCCTTATCTTTAAACAGTGATTATTCAGAAAGAGTTAGAAGTTGTGCTCACTTCAGCTTGTCACTTCCATAACGATGACGTTGCACTTTAAGGCTGCACTATGCAACCTTTTGACAGCGAGTCTGGGTTTAGAAATATTGAATTACAGATGGAAAATAGAGCAAAGGATGGAAGAAACAATCGTCCAGGCAGGGATACTCGTTCTACCCCATCCATTCTGCACAGAATGCACACCACTTGAACAGAAGCCTCCTTTCCGCAGATTTGGACAAAAGTACAGTGCTTTCTGCACAAGAGCCAGAAAACTTGTCATTTTGTTTTAGCACAAGGAAAATGTTGTCCTCAGATTAACGATTTATTCAAATCTTGTAAAAAAAAAAATAATAATAATCTTCAGCCTTTGCCCGCCCTCAGGGACACTCCCATCTTAGAATTATACAGAGATTACTTCACAGTCACTCTCGAAAGCAACAGCAAATGGAACATTTCTAGCCGTTTTTGCTTGCAAACTAGTCAACTAAGTCATTGAAATTTTCGCATTGCAATGCAAGCTTCCCAAATGTTGGACATTGTGGTGTCTGACAACTGTTGTTAAAAAAATACAGTAAAAAAAAAAAAAAGACAGTATATTAGGGGTTGAGCAGTAGGTCGCCTCTAATATCGTTGACACTGAGCAGTCATATTCAAAGCCATATCAACAGGCCTTTTATGAGTAGCAGCCTGTCACACATTCTATTCCCCACAGTAACTCTACAACTAATATGTGCCCTTTACAACTGTTATCCCCCAGTGCTAAAATGAGATTCCTGATGAAGGGTGCACACTGGTACACCTCGGATGAAAAATGTACAACTCCACCCACGCATCCACCTACCAACCAATATACACACGCGCATAAACTAGCCTGTAGCGCAAGAATCAACGCGCCGCGTCGTCTACGCATCGCACAACACTAGACGCTTGCATTGGGTCTGGGAAAAATCAGGCAAGCCGTCAGTACAGATTAAATCGCCCAATCAGCGCGGACGTGGCGACGCCTCCGCGCTGCCTGTCCCACCTGCTGTGCTGTGACTGGATATCACGATTTGATGACACTTTTTTTTTCCGACCCTGGCTTCACCAGACCCAATGCAAGCGCCTAGCAATGTGCAATGCGTGGACAATGCGTTGGTTCTGGTTCGCCAAGCTAGACATAATCTGACTTTTTTTTGGAGATGGAGGGTCAGCTTTACTGCATGTGCGCCCCTCCACAGCGCTTTCATCATGTGCAACCCATTGGGTCATTATGATGTGAAAGAAGACGAGTAGTCTGCAAACACTGTCAATAATAGCCTCGTCTAATAACCTTGTCCTTCCTACGAGCCAGCTTCTAAATAGTAACAATGGCTGTATGTTCATTGTGCTGTCAAGGTTTGAGCATGTATTCCGCTCCACTATTTCACAGAAGTTCCTGTCTGACTGAAATAGGCCTGGTGGTGGTGTCACAATTACGAGTGTGTTTGGTTAACCCTCGCTATCGAAAGGCTAAAAAAACGGCGCGTATACGTTACGCTTGTTGAGCAGAATATTTAAAATTCTGTTCTCGTCCGGCAATACCTTCTCTGACCACAAGATGGCGCTAAGAAGCTGTGCTTTAATACTTGATCCCCTCGTGGATCAACCTTTGATACCGCACAACAGATTAAATGTCGTAATGATAACTTCGTACAGGCAATAATGTCAGACACCACAACGTTCAGACAATGATCAGCCAGGGACACCCTCATTCTAAATCACCGAGAGCGCAGCGCCCCCGCCTTGGACTGTGCCTTCATACAATGGTCTCTTCCACGATGAACTCGATGGTGTGCTGCTGCCCAGCGGCCTCCCCGGCCACCGTCTGGACGGTGATCTCCCCGCCGTCCATGGCCAACTGATGGGGCAGCGCGATCGTCTGCCCGCCGAGGATGACCATCTGCGAGGAGCCCTCCACCGCGGCGAGCTGCTCGGCTGAGATCATCAGGGTCTGGGTGGTGGCTCCCACCACCCCGCCCTCGCCTTCCTCCTGCAGGACGTAGATGGTCTGGGCGCCCTCGCCGGCCACCATGCCCATGTCCAGTGTGTCAGCCAGGGAGGTCAGCACCTCGGCTCCTTCCAGCACCTGGTGGTGCACAATGTTTGGTAGGCATTCACAAATGTGTGCAAATTTCAGTTCTCCGAGCCCACTAAAACGAAAAACGGACACAGATTTGCGCAACAGCAAAAATTCTATTTGTTTTGTACCATTAACTCATTCCAGCCCTTTTCAAATTCTGCCCTTCCCAGTACCAAGTTGTTTTTTCAACATGCGAGTGTTTTTCTCAAGACCCATAAAAAATCAAGTTCAGTGTCCTTGTCAACAAATAAATGTGTTTCTAACAGTTTCCATTCTTAGTTATAGTTTAGTTATAATATCCATTATTAAAATATTCGATAGTTGCAGCCATACAATGCTTTGCAGTCTCCTAGTATTAGTCAACCCTAATAAGACCACTTTGCCGTGAATTCGTCAAATGACAGTGGTGTTTGAGCAGTTGAACATTTCTAGCCTACATCCGTGACATAAAAGCACTTTTTTTTACCCTAAGTGACAACTCACTAGCTTTGATTTGTGACTACTACAGGGTCTAAGTGGCCCTGTTTCTCAAGAGCCATGGGGAACGGCTGTGGACATTTTACGGCCAGTTTTTGACAATGGCTGGAGCAAACACACACAGACACCGACACACACACACAGACACACACAAACACACACAAATAGGTTTGGCGTTGTCAAGGCGATAGTACACTCTTGTTTTATTCCTGCTAGGTTGAGGCCGCCTCTCGACGGATGCAGTCTATATCTGCTGTTTCATTGACCCTGGTGTTCCGAGTGCTTGTCAAAATGCACATTTATTGTAGATGTTTAAGAGGTTTTCATCCTTCGTTGAAAACTTACAAAAATACAGCAATTTCACTTTGGCTGCCGAATACAAGTCTTAAAATGGACATGGCAATACATTAGCTAAAGGAAAATACTAATAAAGATGCATACTGAGAACTAGAAGCACACAGAGATTGCAAACCTGCGCCTAACCCCTAAAGTTGGGGGTTAACCTAAAATAAAAAAAATAAAAACTTGGGACGTTGCCGTAAAACTCGACTATGCTACCTCTGCACTATACAAGCTGATGCAACGATGGGGAGCAGACAACCTTAACTTGCTGTCGGCGGCGCGTCCGCCATGTTTTACTTCCAAACCAACGCAGGTGCAACCAAAGTATGATCATGAAACAACTCACATAACAGATTTAAATTGGAAATATTTGGCAGTGATTAGTTGCGTCTATCTGTAGACGAGTTAGGTGGGTAGTTATTGTAAAAATTCTAGACCGAAGAGGGGTGTGCATTGGCCGAGCGACAGACAATGACAATTTTATAAAAATATTTTTTATAATTATATTTTATAATAAATTTGACGGCGCTGACACTAGTGCACTATGTGTGGAGTAAGGACTAAGGAAAAGGACACAGCCACTGAAATGTGGCAGAGCCTTATAATAAGTGAGAACACCTCTGACACCCAAAATAGTGAAATGCATCTGCCCCGCAGGGCTATCGAGACAGTCAGTGCAACACACCTGCGCTGCCGCTGCAGCCGCAGCGTCCGGTTCTGGGGGCGCCTCCCCGTGATGACGAACATGCTTGTCAAGGTTCGAGCGTGAGCGGAATGCCGCGGGACAGCGCGGGCACGCGTACGGTTTCTCGCCGCTGTGTGTACGCGCATGCTCGGTAAGGCGCGCCGCCACGCTGAAGGACTTGCCGCACACCCAGCAGCAGAAGGGGCGCAGGCCGGTGTGGATGCGCTCATGATCCTGTAGATGGGGCAGCTGCCGGAAGCGCTTGCCACATGTTGAACACTGCGGGGAGAGGAAAAAAAGAGAAGCAACAACTTTACAGAATGCATATTATATATATACATATTATATATACATATTATATATGTGTTGTGGAAAAGACGTGGCCCCATTTACAGTTCGGAGACTGAGACAAAAATGTTTATTCTCAGGGGGAGAGATAGGCCTGCATTGATTTCAGGCCTTTGCCTGCGTCCGGATGAGAAGTACCGGTAGATAAAATGAGGAAGGTAGATTGGATCAGATATCAGGATAACGCATCGTAATGGTATGGAAGCGCATCAGATAAAAGAAAATGTGTGAATGGATAGGCAACGCAGCATATAACGAAAAAAAAAAAAGCAAGAAAAGAGAGAAAGACAGATGGCTGGAGACGACAGAGGGGGGGCTGCGAGAGATTAACAATATGGCTGGGCGTGAGAGATTAAGAAAGTATAGGGGAGACAGAGAGATAAGAGGAGGAGAGAGAGGGAGAAGTGAATTTGACAAAGTGAGGTATTGGCTCACGGGGAGATTCAATGTGACAGCTGTGTATAGGTGAGCAAGGTTGAGAGCGGCAGACGAAGGTGAACCCAAATGAGGTGACAAAAACAGAATGCGGAGCAAGGGAGCAGTGCCGAGCGAGACAGACGAGAGATAGGCAGAGAGGTTAATTAGAACAAGCAAAACCAAGAAGGAATGTGTGTGGTTGCTAGGCATGAGATTTTAAATGGTCATAATATACATAAAATTCTATACAAATTAGAACAAATATGTGCATTTTATTGTCTTAAACGTTCAATACAATTGCACCCAATACCTTTGTGAGACAATAATATTTGCAATTGCAATTCTAATAGACACTAAACAAAATGTATGATAGCGTTCATGTAAGCGTTATATTATGTTGGCTTTTTTTTTTAGTATGTACGATATTCTTTCAATATCAAGGCTAGTTTATATTGCATAACGTTTCCCCATCATTTCAATGGTTGCCATTCGTAGTAATCATAATCAGCTTTACTTGCCACATTTGCATATACAAGAAACATACATTGAATTTTTGAGAGATCGATGGAAAATCTCAGTCGCATCTTTTCTCCAGTCTTCCGTTAAAGGAGTTCTGTAACCAATCCTAATTACTGTCCTTAACTGGGCAATCAAGGTGAAAGGCAGTTAGGTAAATAGCTGCTATATTTCTTAAATCAAAATCTAAAAACAAAATCACTTTTGTGAAGCATCTTGAGGCAGCTTCGGCTGCGATTTTGGCGCTGTATAAAAATCTGTTGAGTTGAATTTTGTCCAAACAAATCTGTAGCGATCAGTACTGAGCATTACATTGCTCGTGGTTTAAATAGCGATATCAAGTTGATTCTAGTGTTGTGAAATACTAATCAAGGCTTGTGTATTATTTGTTCGATGGTGTAAAAATCTTATAACCTCCAAGTTAGAGACCTTATTTGTATCTAGACTGGGTCAAGCACTGCACTGGTCTGCAGCCTTTGTCTTGGTCGTTGTGTATGTCTGCACGTGATCGGTGAAATTTCTCCAGTTTGTGCAATTATCAGGCAAGTCCAGAGCAGTAGAGTTCACCTCCCATGCTCTTCCTCTGCAAGTGTTAATTAATTAGATTCAAATAGCCCCCAAACGTCCCAGGGTGGTTTGTTTTACAAACAAGACATTTCAAATTATTATTTTTCTGACAAATTTGCCTACAGCTCCAATTATGATTAAAAACAGACAGACTCCCCCTCTGTAATTTCTCTGTGGTTTCCTTGTAAGCCAGGGATGTTGGCAAGTTGTTGAACGCTAGTCAGACCTCAAAGTACAAGTGTTTGGGTTGGGTTCAGTTGCATTAGTGTAATGCAGGGCTATTCAACTACTTTGCTCACAGGGCCACATTGTCAGAAACCCAATGCGGCAGGGGCCGGAGCAGATCTTCCTTCAGTAAACTCCGGCCTATTTGTACAACTTGACACAACGCAAAACCACATTTTCATAACTTTTATTTAAAGTAGCATACTTCCCATTAAAGGGGCTTCAATTCTATGCAACAATGGGGCTTTATCGTTTGTAACAAGCAACATCTGAAGCAACAACACACAAATAGTGGTAAATAGCAGCAGCTCTGAACTTCAACATGTATAGTGCATCTGTTGAGGTAAAGAACAGAATCTCAGTTAGCCTCAACCTTCAACAACAAATTTCCAGTGCTTCTGGTGAGGTAAAAGAGCAGCATCTTGGATAGATAAAACATGTTTGCCTTTTTTCTTCTTCCGTGGGCCATAAAAATGTGATTGGCGGGCCAAATTTGGCCCGCGGACCTCCAATTGAATGGCCCTGGTGTAATGTAAAGAAGTTGAGAAATAAAACACACAGAGCCTTACCTCAAAGGGCCGCTCATCAGTGTGCGTGCGCATGTGCACGTTGAAGGTGGAGGTGTAGGCAAACTCCTTGAGGCAGATCTGGCAGCGGAAGCGGGCGCGCTGCCGCTGCTTGTTCAGCGTGCCCTGGATGTGCGCCATCACGTGCGCCTTGAGGGTCTCGTCGGAGGCGAAGCGGCGCCGGCATCCCATGACGGGGCACTTGAGCGGAGTCTGTCCCGTGTGGGACAGCCGGTGGAGGTCCAACCCTTCCTGGGTCATGCAGCGGTGGCCGCACAGGTCACACTCGATCTACGGGCGGGAGGGATGGGGGAGAGCGAGACAGATTAACACTTTCAGCGGCGACCGAAGGCCTGTCAAAGATTTTCTACATTCTATATTCTGCCCATCTTGAAGAAAAATGGGATAAAAAAGCACACCATGGAGAGATCACCAAAGATATTGGCGAATAAAATAAACTCAATAAAAAAAAGATGCATCAATAAGAGGCAACAACACTGTTCTAAGGTATTCATCATGTTTTTTATTTTGTTTGCATTAACATTTCATTTGAATTTTAGTTCTATTTTTTCTTGTATATACTTTTTATTTTCTGTGTTGTTGTCTATAAATAACTTTTGAAAAATTTTCAATAAAATCTAAGTGACAAAAAAATAATAATCCTACATTCTAAAAATATCAGGAGCTGAATGTATGGGCATGAATGGTATTTTCAACACCTACTACATTTGCTTTCAGAAAAAAATTAACTGGATCACAGTTTAGTTAGATTTTGGAGAGAGGGCGTTCTTGGCACAAAATACAAACCAACTAATCGTACACGCATCGCACGTGACTAGACGAACATTGGATCTGGGCTTGAGCAAATCAACAAATCAGATTATCGGGTGTTTGACAATCGGCCAATCAGAGCCACTTTCAGGCGTTTCTGCGAGGCGAGATATGGGTGGCGTTCAGTACATTACGTGACCAAGAAGTGCAGTCGTCATTTGCTCCGCCTACTGTGCTGTGATTAGAAAACGTAAAAAAAATTCCTCCTCACTCCCTCCACCACACCCTTTATTGATACACTTGAGACCGGTGCTAATGTTCGTTCTAGTCGCGTGCGATGCATGGACGATTAGTTGCATCTGGCATGCCAGGCTAATATGACGAGGCAGTACATATGGTGAATTAACTACACATTCTGCAGATAAAATGACAAACATTGAAATTGTCTCCGAGCCAGACGGCACCAGGAACATCCCCAATTTCCCAGAAGTCCTGAGTTATGAGTGATTGCTGATTCTGGCACATCCTCTACACACTTCCCACTCAGGGGGAGTAAAGTTTATGTTTTTTAGAATGCTGATGTATGCAGTTTGCTGGGCTTTGTTCCTTTGATGTCCTATAAAGCAGCCGTTATGGCATGTAAATACACCCACTAGCAAAATGTGTCTCTGCAGACACAACAAGCATTATAGTCTCAAGTAAACAGAGTTATGTTTTTGGGCAAAGTGAAGAGCAGCAATTTTACCCAATTACTTAGCGGCTCACAAACAAGGCATGCTCTGGAAATTCATCAGGTGAACTCGTGGTACCAATTTGTTAGCAGGCATAACCCAATGTATTCATCTCCTGCAAAGGAAGGTGATGACAACAGATGGAAATGGGCCTTTTCGGTAATCAGCCACACCGGCCGAACCCAAAAATGATCGGTCCCGCATTATTTTGGGGGCCAATAAATTACATAGTCTAAATTGGCAAGTCTGATATGATGGATTAGATAATAGCTCACATTAATTATAGAATAAATTAGGTTGTGGTTACACACGGTGAAAAGCAGATACATAGACAAAATATTGGGAGTCACTTGCTTCGAGTTTAGCTAAAAGTAATAACGTTGGGAGGCAAAAAGTTTTGGTTCAAAGGTTAAGTCAACGTATGAATAAACATCATCATTAAAGATTTAACTTTTTTTTTTTTAAGCTTTTTTAAGCGGTAGCTTAGCCTGGACACCTGACAACTTTGGACCATGAATTCTTGGTGGAGAAAATGCACCAGACCGCCATTTCTATTCAAATTGTTGCCGATAAACAATATCAAAAAGGTCAAAGAGGTCAACAGGGTAGGGCTGCATCTAACGATTATTTTAATAGTCGATTAGTTGCCGATTATTGAAACCGTTAGCCGATTATTAGGTATTCATTATTTTTTAAAAATCCCCAAAATATTCACAGCGACACAAGAATTTATGTTGTTGACGCGAAATTTAGTTAATTTTGGTTCACGTTAACAAACAAATGTACAACAATTAAGTTAATTACTCAGACTCACACTCATTACAATTAATTTATGCGCTAATATTTTGATGATTTTCTCCATATATCACATTTTTTACCAATAACGTTGAATAATTTTTGGATGATTCAACTTCTTAGCGATTAAATTGATAATTGCATTATTTGTTGATTCATTTCATAATTGATTAGTCATCAATTAATCGACTAATTGTTGCACCTCTACAACAGGGCAATATATATTATCTTCTGATACTATTTAATATTTTTCACTAATTCCACTAAAGAGTGTTTCTGGATAAACTATGCATATTTTGTAGAGAAAAGTATAGAATTCTATAGTAAATTCTATGGTAAATTTGAGTTTTATTCTGTGAGCTTGTGAATCATGGCTCAAGGGTGAGTGGCCTGATCATGTGCAAATACAGTGCAGCAAACAACATTTTCTTCATTTCCATTTTGCTGATTGCCTTTCCCGGAAGGAGAAAGAGTTCCAAGCGCTGGGATACATCAATCCTAAATATGTGGTTTGAACCCCCACCACAGCACTAGGAAGCTTGGGGGTCCGACTGAGGACTGATAGATCTATAGCACAAGAGGTGTCCTGCATATTTGCCACACACCGTGGATTGTCAAGATTCCCCCGTAGATTGAATGGGGGGAAATGTCCCACGTTAGGGCAATCCACCCTAAATACTGAGCTCTTTGGGCTTGTAGCTGAAATGAGGGAGAGGGACATGGAATGTAGGGCCACATTGCAGGTGCTAAGTGAAATAATTGAGACATGTCAGTGACCCCATTGGGCTATAATGCACAATGGCAGACTTCGCTCCGTACCTGTCCTGTACAACGCCCCCTGCCCTGGCCACGGCCACGCCCGATGTTGCGGTTCTGCAGGCTGGTGGGACAGCGCTGCACGTGGTCCTTCAGGAGATCTTCGTTCACAAACTGGGCTGAACAGTGGGGGCAGCTCACTGGTTCCTTGTCTGCAGGCATAAAGTTGCAGGTTTATTTTTTTTTCTACCAATGGTAAAGACTGAAAGACTGGACTACAAAAACATTCAAATGCCAATCAAGTCAAAAAAACTTGAGAGCAAAAAAATGACAGCCAATGCCTCCCTGCTTAAAGGGCCCTGCATACTTCATGGTGGGGTGGGGAGCAGACCGCCGTAAAGGTGAACACGTGACCGCCGTCGCGTCGGTTTGGGTAAAAGTTGGCCATAGTCCAGATCACCGTGGTGCCCCGCCTCCCTCTCCCCCCCCCAGGCGGCTCCGCCTACTCTCCTCCGAAAACAGTGCTCGCGATGCACTCTGGAGGAAGCGACAACAACATCGGCCTCCGCCCCGACGCACCACCGGGGGTCCGGGCCAAAGCCCGG
>OMKY01057061.1:0-15370 GCA_900302395.1 Bregmaceros cantori | reverse complement strand
CCAAGTCAACTCCAAGTCAAGTCATCATTAACATGCTGTCATTTTAGCTCCAGAATCTGATTTTAATAAAGTAGCAAAAAAAAAATCAAACGATGCTATTATAAAAGCAAAACTATTGCTTGGTTTTGACTTTATTAAAATCAGATTCTGGAGCTAAAATGACAGTATGTTAATGATGACTTGACTTGGAGTTGACTTGGGACTTGACTTGACTTGCCCAAGAAGGACTTGAGACTTGAGACTTGAAAGAGGGACTTGGTCTCATCCCTGGCTAAGGTTATCTACACAGCTCAACCAGACGCAGGCGACAGAGCGTGGCCAAACTTCAATGATGTGTCTAACATTAAGTTCGACTCTTCAACACTACATTTCACTGTTCCACATTGGGCAGCTGACTGTGCCACATTAGGAAAATGGCCCACATTAGGGCAATCCACCCTATTTAATCTCACACTGCAGACATGTTAAAGGATGAAATGTTTATCATGTTTTACTTCATACTTGTTTTTTTTGTCATTCTCTCATGGGATCATTTCCAGCATGTTTGCCTGCTGAGATATGACTGAAGCTAGAAGTATTGCATAATTGGCCATGCAGCAGTAAAATGAAAAAAACAGCTGTTTTGGAAATTCCTACGTGCCTTTAGGACACGTGGAGAATGTATTACTGTTACAGTAGTCTGTTTGGAGCGGAAGATAGACTGAGATCCGTTAAATGTCTCTTTGGAACATCCCAACACTGCATTTGGAATACATAGATTCCATAGACACAGTCATATACTATTGATAGGTGTGTGTGTGTGTGTGTGTGTGTGTGTGTGTGTGTGTGTGTGTGTGTGCGAGCGAGCATTCTCGCACAAAGCGGTGCAAATTGAAAATGCACATTTCTTTCCTTGCACATTTACAAGTTACAACCATGGCCTCAATATTGATCCTTTTTTTAAAATTAAATAATGATTCTACAGGCCGATGTAATCCGATATTTCAATTTATCAAATGTATATGCAATCTCCATTAAATATCCCGTTTCAAAATATAGTTGTAGGGGAAAACAGTTTTTATTACATGTAATTTGTTTATACCCAACACTGGTAGCAATACAATAGTTCAGCTCTCTTCATTAATGGGGGCAACACGCAATGCAATTCTATATAATACTCTAGAAGTTGAAACGACGTAATATAAATCTTTCTGTGCCTTCCACAGTTGACCTATCCCTACTTCATCAAGACATTTTTAGAATGTGGAAAATTTTAATTGTAAATTCTTTACACCAGAGATAATTTTCTTTACACTAGCTGATATGAGACTTAACATGATGTGAAGGCCTTCACTAAAAAGTATGCCAAAGATAATAGTTGGTGCAGGAAAGGACAATGTTACAAGACTATGATGATTGCTTGAGTGGGACTTGCGTGCTGCTAAAGCAAAAGACGAGTTTACCCGCGAAATACAGGGGGCTGGCATTTTGTCCCCCCGGGATAAGGCACTTCTGGTGCCTTATCGTTGCCTATGCCAACTCTGGTACTTGACCGAGGTCCGAGCACACGAAACACACAAAACGCACAGCAGTTCAAAATCCGACCACTAGATGTCGCTCTGTGACCAGTTACACATCACACCACTCGCTCCGTTCATAATTTTGTATAAATATGGATGAAACACAGTCAAAATCCGAGTTAAAGTTACTCACCGAGTGGTCACATGTTCTTCTGGACCAATAGGCTGGCTGCTTCTACTAGTAATTACAAAAGGAATGGGAGAATGGAACGAGTTGCACTGATTATTAAATCATGTGTTTGTGGTTCACAGATCCGCACGAGAGCATTTGGGTGAGGAATAGCACACCGCAAGTTACCACCATCTATTTTTAAATAACACGGTAGGTGTGTGTTCCCACCGAATAGACATGTTGAAAAATAACCAAAAACAGAGCGAACTAAATGACACCGGACATGATGTGGAAGTACCCCCCGAACTCGTCTATAGAAGTAGGAAGCATGGAAGCATGTTCCATTCACTATGCCATTGTTTGGATTAGGGTGAGTCTGCCCTCCCTGGGGCCAGACAGAGCTGTGAGGTGTTAATATTGTAATTAGTGATGGCTGAGCCCTGCCTGATTGCAATTAACACACTCATTAACTCTCAGTGCCAAGCAAGACTAAAAAATGTGTTCTGATCAGGGTTCTGAACCGGTTCAAGGAACAAAAATGAAAACGAAAACCGAAAATGAACAGAATTTTATGGAATTTTACAAGGAGCAGAAATGGAAAAAATATTCTTCAACCGGAACAGAAATGGAACATTATGAAATCGACAAAACCGGTTAAAAACGTTTTGTTCTGCCCCATGCATCTGGGGCTCCGTCTTGTGGACGGAGGAGGAAGCGAATGTAATGGCACTTTAAACTTTTGCGTTAATACAGTTGGACTGAAGTTTGAAAGTCCACCAAATATATTTTGTTTAATGTATATCTACTATGTATATCTTGCACAAAATAACACATTTTTTTTGCGTTCCGAACCGGCTCAGGACCGATATTTTCGTGGCGGAACAGTTTGGAGAATTGAAACATTAACGATAGGCCTGCCTGAACCGTTCGGAACGCTTTAAAAATCTGTATGGTTCTGATCTTTAGAGATGTACGATTTATGATGTGATCATTGAGCCGTCACGATTTGGTAATCGTCCCTATTTTAAAAATATTGTATGATTGCCACAATTCCTACAGAAAGCATGGCTCCACAATAATATGTGGTTTATTGATGCTCCGATCACGTTTCGGGAATATTCCTTTTGCAGTTGGCGACGACTGCATACTTCCAGTTGATTTTTTTTTTGCACATTGTAGCACTGTGCTGGGAAGGCAGCTTGACTGCGGGAGATGGGAACAGGATTGATAGGGTGATCCAAGAATGCACACTCTGTGCTAGGAGCCTGGACACTGCTACTGCGGTTGCTGGAAGCCGTAGTAGTGGCAAAGTGCAGGGTATCTTCAATCGCTGTCCTCCACTGCAGCTCTTATTCTCCAGCCAGAAAATGTGGTTTGACCTGGTGGACAATGTCAATATATTTGAGTCTTCATGTGGCATAACTAGCGCAAGAAACGCCTCTCCAGATCTGCTAACTTCAGTGAAAAAATGAAATCTAAAATGGTACAGACATGTCACGAGATCCCAAGGACTCTCAAAAACAATCCTTCAAGGCACAGTGCTAGGTGGAAGGAGGAGAGGAAAACAGAGAAAGCGTTCATGCGTATGTCCGAGGACAGAGCGAGATGGAGAGAACTGGTTGCAAAGTGTTCAATGGCGAATGTCCGAGGACAGAGTGAGATGGAGAGAGCTGGTTGCAAAGTGTTCAATGGCGAATGTCCGAGGACAGAGTGAGATGGAGAGAACTGGTTGCAAAGTGTTCAATGGCGAATGTCCGAGGACAGAGTGAGATGGAGAGAACTGGTTGCAAAGTGTTCAATGGCGAAAGGCCGAGGACAGAGTGAGATGGAGAGAGCTGGTTGCAAAGTGTTCAATGGCTAAAGGCCGAGGACAGAGTGAGATAGAGAGAGCTGGTTGCGAAGTTGTCTTAAATGGTTGGTCAGCCTGACTACGGGAAGCTTAAAGGGTCCTTAATGGCTAGGGAAAGTGGCAGTATGTATCTACAGCCATCTCCAACCTGGAAGTAAAGGTATCCCAGATGAATGACGAAGGGGAACTATCATTAAAGGGAACTCCAAAAAACAAAACCGAAACCAAAACAGTGGCTGAAACGCTGCATTATGACACGCCGTACCCATTACATCCACACGTTGACAAAGACAAAGAGGGGCTGTGTTGTGGGGTCCACTCTATTCTATTCCTGGGAAGTCTATTTCTGTCGCTCATTTATTGTCATTATCCCCTTATTACACACAATAGCCTATTTAGATGGCACCAGTGCCCACAACCACAGGCTATGCGCAAAATGAGTGCAGACGCTGTCCACAGAAACAGACTCGGAGACAAGACATTGGCTGTGTCCGAAATCGCTCCCTATCCCCTACTCCCTACCCCCCATATAGTGCACTTACTTATAGTGCACTGAACAGCGATGGCTGAGATTTTGGACATTAGAGTTGGCGCCGCCAAAATGATTCTAAAATACAATTCTAAAAAATATAATTATAAAATTCAAAAATCATTACAAAAACTCAAAAGTACTTACATTTATAACAATTTGCTGTAATGTTGCTATTTACTCCCCACCTTGCCATTTTTTTGGAGTTTAGGTCATTTTTAAAACGTCTCGCAATGCATTATGGGTTATTGTGCTTCGTCTAGCGTACATCCGATGCTCACTACTTTTTGAGGTGCATTGTGGGATACTTTCAGTACACTATATAGGGTACATGGAGAATTTGGACACCCCTACAAAATGGCGTGCGCACTATATGGGGCATAGGGAGCAATTTCGGACACAGCCAATGTCTCTATGAGCTAGACTAGAGCCATTTCAAACAAACTCTGAATGCTCATCCAGTAGATGCCTGCAGGGGGTGGTGGTGAGCCTTACCTACAGTGGACGATGATTGGACAGGAGCGGCCTCTGTAACACTTGTTCACTTTTCTGGAAACAACACAGGATATATTTTTTAGTCATAGAATAGTGCACAGTCGCACACCAATAAGAAAATAATACAAATATATTTATACTTCTAAAACAGGGGTGCGGCCACCGTAGGCCAGGAGCATTACGACATGCAATGTAATTGATCAAAACTGAATATGAAAAATTGAATATGAAATATTGTTCCTCCACCAAAATATCGGTCCTGAACGAGTTCCGACATTTTGTTCGTTCTTAAAGTTCCTTATAATGTGAAATGTTAAGTTTAGATATAGTTCATACAAAATATTTTTGGTGGACTTTCAAACTTCAGTGTAACTGTATTAACGTGAAAACAAGGTTTAAAACGTCATTACATTCGCTTCCTCGTCTGTCCACAAGATGGAGTGATGACCGAGATGAGATGACTGAAAGTTGGATGACTGCACAACCGGAAATAGTCTCCCAGACATAAGATATGTTAGAATATACAGAGAATGAAAAAAAATGTTTTAATCGGTTTTGTGGAGTTCATAATGTTCTGTTTCTGTTCCGGAACAGTTGAAAACCGGTTTGGAGAACTGAGACCTTCCTCCGGTCTCATTGTCCTCGTAAACGTCTGCCGTGCAGTGTGCAGAAGGTAAGGTATTATTGTTGTTATTTGTATGCACAACATGCAAGTGACATGATGGGCCAACAACAAAAAGGGTTGTGCCTAAAGACGTCAGAAGTAGCGGCAATGGAGGGAGAGTCTGTGCTGAAATCTGGGGAAAGAGAGGATGGGTCCCCCACTCTAACTGCAGACTGTCAATTGCTGTGGCCGATCTGAGAACCGGAATAAACATCAAAAATGTATACATCTTGGACTACTTATTGGAGGATGGGTAAGGTGAACTGTGATGTCTTGGAGAATGGTCCAATGTGTATTCAGTAAACCATGAACGGTAGGGCAAAATATGAGGGGGCAAATATCTCACGTTAGCAACCACTACACATACATTTGTTCGTTGTTGTGAAACACCCATTGTTAGTCCTGTTTGTTTGAGGACAACCCATCATTCTGAACAGGTTGCACAGAAAATGCCACTCTCCTAAAACCAAATAGGTTAAACGGAAAAGTGAACATTTCCCGTATCCATTAGAATTTCGGGAGATGATGGGAGGAAGAATACCTGCGGAAGTCTAGCAGCGGTCGGGTGGAGGTGGGGATGCCATTAGCGGGCCAGCTCAGCAGGTGGAACTGAGTCAGGGTTCGGGTCTCCTGTGTGTGAACGTTTTTGAGGTAGAAGCTACGAACAAGGAAGTCCTTGCACCAGATGTGCTCCGATACCAAGTTCACCTGAAATGGCCAGACAGGTGGGTCACATTATACTCAGGAGTAGATGTGAACAGTCACAATAAGATGGCAACTGTGACACCAATGAAAGCTGTGTGTAATAGAGCTAGGCCTATGCAGTCGTTCCGACTGCTAAAAGTGTATCCTGGAAAAAAAAATATTTGGGACAAATAATAAAAAGATTTGGGACAAATCCATCCTTCCATTCAAACGTTATCACATCAACGGGAGGGATATGTCGCGATGGTGGACGTGTTTTTTTTTTTTTTTTATCAATAATTCATATAACCAACCAGTAAAATACCAACAGAACAGCAAAATATTCATTCAAATTGAATCTTAGCTATAGTATTAAAACCGTGCAAAGGCAAATCAGATTTGATCATTATCCTTTTTTTTAATTAATCCCATTTCAAATTGATTAATTGATGCAGCATTTTTGTGATGTTTTTTTTTTTTTTTAATCTGGTTATAAGTTATATTTTAAATTTACCTCGTAGATGTGGTAGAGGGCGGAGCCTTCGTCAGGCCAATATCTCTCTGACTGTTTGTCTCCATCCTCCAGTAGCGCTGTCAGCATCACAATGACGGTACAGCCGTTCTCCCACACCATCTGAATGAATACATTAATGACTGTATTTAAAACACAACATGCAATTCCATAAATCATTGTCACTTCATAATCAACAACCACAAGTTACATCAGAATTAGAAGGAGTGCCGATTTCCACCCGTAGTCGTTCTTCAGGAGTTGGGGTAAGGGAAATAATGTTGAAACAATCGTATAACAGAACATAGTTTGGAGATTAGAGATGATTTGTCACCATAGAGTTGTATAATGAAAGAGAGAGAATCTATAGAGAATGGATAGAGAGAATAATATACAGAATTTAATAATTACAAAGAGAATAAATGAATAAGCAGTATTTACGGATATTACACATTGCATCAAATCCCCTACACCATTGAGGACTACAGGAGTAACACCAAAAAAACACATTGTCTGCAAAGATGTCTGCACACTATAGCTGAGAGTGCAAACATTGAGATTCAAACAAACAAAAACATTTTTTTTTGGGAGTGCAGCTTCGTGAATTTTATACATACTTCAATAATTTTATCTCCGGTGTTAGCTGCCAATTCATGTTGTGGTTGTGTGCTAACCAGTGGCTGCTACTCACTTTTTAATTGAGAAAAACGAGAATAAATGTTTATATTAGGCAAACAATTAAAAATTATTGATTATCCAGAGAATGATGGGACAATTTCAGATAAAAAAAGGATAATTTGTTTACAGAACTATTGCACGAATGTGTTAAGAAAACAACACCAGTGGTGGCTTAGACCAACCTGCCAGAAGTCAGCGATGGTGTGCTGGAGCGGCCCTTGGGTGGCGATGTAGGCAGGCAGTCGAGGGTCGTGGTCAATCTGAAAAACAAGAACAAGAATTATAAAGTATAATGGGTACCACTTTTGAAAAACAGTCCCTTATTGATGCTCATAAAGCATTTATAACACTTACTAAAAATGTAACTAATTATGAGCAAAACATTAACAAATGTTTGTAAATGTTTACACTGTCGTGACCTACATATTAATATATTTATCGAGCTATATACAGGACATGACCACGTGTTTTAGGCTGATGTAATATGGGCCACATAGTGCATCATTGGGGGCTGGCTGGTGACTGTTCATTGTGACATCACCTGAGGGTTCTGTGTATAATGTATATAAGGAGAAGCCCACGGGCCATTCTCCATCTTTGCTGATTTTGGTCCTGAATAGCAACTACACTTAACAATATCAAGCACAGGCACGTCATTTACTGGTGGTACAGGCGATGCACGTCCCCCCCACTTTTTCTGACAAGTAGTTTCGTTCCCCCCCAATCGCCATAATGCCCACCAGAAATGGAAAAGTGCAAACGCCCAAATTAACGCACCTCGACACTGAAAATTAAGCACCTAGACATTGCTGTGTCGGGCGTCACATTTGCAGCAGAGTGACCCCACCACCCCTCGCCTCCCCCAACTTTTGAAATCAAACTGATGCTCTTTTTCTAGCATATAGAATGAATGATGATGAAGAATGATATACTCATTTGAACTATCTGTTGTCTTGTTGTGAAGCACCTTGAGTTGCATTGCATGAAAAGTACTATAAGAGTTTGATTAGAATTGTACTTACGATGACACTAGCGTTGATGTAGTCCTCTTTATTAGGATTGGCTTCCATCTTTAGCTTGACTCGGGAGTGGTCGTCTGGAAGACACAATTGGTAAGTTAGTCCTTACTTAATTATTAAATTAACAATACTCTTGTTAGTGCATACTTATGAATCATAAAATAACATGAAGATATGGAAGGTTGGACAATTATAATGAAAATCAACTGTATTCACCACGTTTTGTGAATACAATAAAATCATGTGGAACTCCGGATCAGACACAATATGAGCATTGTTTGAGCACAAGATATGCAGTGGAGACGGCTAGGACGGGGTGCATGCACCGTTCTGAGATAACTGCAAGTTCGAATCTCAAAAACGTATTTTGTTGGGGTTAGGTTAGGGTTATGGTTAGGGCTATGGTTAGGGTTTTGGAGGAACCCCAGCAAAATAAACGGGTCATTTTTTGGGGATTTACACTTTACATCACGGCAAATGATACACAAAATTTTCGCACAGCCCTCGGAATGCAGGCATGTACCCAGCTAGGTCCATTGCTTGAGGTGTGTCTGCGGGCCCAGCTCATTAGTCAATGTTAACACCTGCATCTACTAGAATGTTCTAGTCGCATGCAACGCATGTGGCGGTAAACAAAATCAAGTGAAGGTGGAGTGTGCAGAAACTTGCATATCGCCTTTGTGTGACCCCGCCGTGCACCAATTTATGTTGAATGTCTGCCATGACACTCGACTGGCTTAGGTTGCAGTGCGTTGTTAGAACCACTATTATCCAAGGCCAGTTTCTGGCCAGGGCCAGGAAAATTGCATGTAACTCTGTAATTCTGACTCTGATTCTGTTGTTAACATGCTTTTTGTGTTTAAATCTCAGGCAAATCATAACAGGGCAATGACTAAATAAGTAGAGGGCTCACAGGGCAGGGACTGGAGATGTCGGTTCTTGGGCAGGTTGCTGGACGTCTGGGCCACGGCTGTGGAGCTGGGCTCTGCCTGGTAGGAGCACAGAGCCTCCCATTCCTTCTGCAGACGGTCTTTGTTCTTCAGGTGGTCCTCCATGTATGCCTGCAGCCATCATTACTTTTTAGCATAATAATAATAATAATAATAGAAGAAACATAGATATACTGGACGTGATGTTTACCTGTCCATTGTGCCAAAAGATGGTACACAGACAAGAATTCAACATCAGAATGGCATGGAAGGTGTATTCATATCCCTGAAACGTGGAGCGTGAGGGATGTAATGGTTTTGTGTGCGTCCTAATGTGGGTCAGTTACCTAACATGAGACAGTGAAATATAATGACGAACAGTTGAACTAAATGTTAGACACATTCCCATATTGTAAGCTTTTACCATAGTTTCACTGACATTGGTTAGTTTAGGGATGAGCCAGAGCCACCGGAGCTTAGATGCCCCACTTTAGGCAGTGGCATTAGAGCAATCCACCTGATGAAGATGTTCAAATGTTTGAAATCTTTGTAAGATTCTAAGTGTGACATCATATTCTTATATCATTTTTGCCTGCTGTCCCATTTGTGAACTGTCCTTAATTCAGGGCTCCGAACCGGTTCAAGGAACGAAAACGAAAGCCGGAAACGAACAGACTTTTGCAGAATTTTACGAGGAGAGGAAACAGAAACGCAAAAAAGATTTCTTCAACTGTTCCTGAAACAGAAACGGAACGTTATGAAATCCACAAAACCGGTTAAAAACGTGTTTTTAACGAAACAGTTCCGAGAATGAAAACGTTAAACATCAGCCTGTCTAAACCGCCCTGGTTCTTATCAACCTAGCAAATCAATGGACAGACGTAACTGGTATCTACAACTGAGCAGATGCGTCTCACCAGTATCATATGCCCTGTGGAGATGTCCATGTTGGACTGGGCTGGTTCTTCGCTCCAGGAGGGCGTGGAGCTGTGCGTTGACGATGGGCTGTGCTGTGGGCCGTCGCTGAACTGTGACGACACGCTGGAGACGCGCGACGTGTCGGTGCCGCGCCGGCCACCCGATCCCGACGTGCCACCCGCACCGGCGCCGCTGACGCTGGCCACGCCCGCACAGTCCTGCCGAGACAGCGAGGCTTTGGATGCCATGTGCTGGCGACACAGCTCCTGTAGGAGTGGAGGAAGAGGAGCAGTTGCTTAGAATGTTAACATCTGAGAGACAAATATAACATGATGATTGCACTATCTCCGCTTACTGCAGATTGCGCACTAACATTTCCATGTTAGTTTTATCAGCCTACTCTTCCGTACTGGTTTATGTCATATTGGAAGAGGGGTTTTCACCCATGTGGTTTTCACCAGTCCATCCCTTATGTGCCGAGTGTCAAGCAGGCAGGCATCGGCTACCCTGGTCTCTCAATCCAGAGGCGGACACTCTACCGCTAAGCCACTGGCACAACAACACAACAAAAGCAAACAACAAAATTAAAAGGAACAATTGACCCAAAATGTTCCCAACCCATTAAAAACCAAGCATACACAGGTAGCCATACACACACACACAGGCAATGGATTTGTCAATAGACATGGCTTGGCACCGAGGATATACAGCAAGAGGAAACACTGGATTAATGAGTGGTGTTTATTTCAGTAATAAACAAAAACATGTATACAACAAGTTTACTGTGAAACTGAATTAGTGGTAATCCAAGGTCTTTTCGTACCTGGTAATCAAAGTGCGTCTCCACTCCGGCCTCAGGTCCCATGCCAAGCTTCCCCAGGGTCAGCTGGTGAGAGTGGTGCCGGAGGCAGGCAGCCGCCGCGGCCAGCAGAAGGAGCCCTCCCACAACGGCCACCGACACGACCGCGGCCAAGGTCCCGCCCGAGCCCTGCGACACCGGCCGCACCTGCGGGAGACCCTGCGTGTCTGTCCGCTGGGCAGACACAAACCCATCCACAGTCACTTATTCTGCGCTTGAATTCAATGGTTTAGGTTAGGAGGTATTTGGGAATAATAATAATACATATACATTATATAGTAAATCATTTTTGATAAGTGTATTTATTACTGTGTGTTCACAGCAAATACTAGGTTCAATTAACTTAAGACATGAGTCACAGGTAAGGTAAATGTTTATATTATTTATTTTTTTACAGCATACATTATTGAAATGAACAAGTACAAATGTGTTTTCCACTGATAGGTCACATACATGATCACATATAGATTTATGTAACAATGTTTTATAGGTCATGTGTCTAAGCCATAATGTGAACAGGCGTGGTGCTGAAGACGTGTTGAACATGACATTGTGATAAGAAATGCCCTTATCAGTTTGCTATTTAAGATACAATGTTTCTGTGGAATTTGAGCATTTCTAGCCAAAGTGTCAGTTGTGGCAGAAACAGTATATAAGAAATACAAACAGTGTGTTTTTTTGGTATTAAACAATAAGTGATTCAGGAGAATCAAAGAAGTGGAATTGTTAAAGAAATTATTAAGTACAAAACCAATCTGCTGAACACCGCCCATAGAACACACAGTAAGAGCTGTAACCTGTAACATGACATAGTGAATGGTGCAGATAAACACGCACCTGTCCGGTCCCAGTCTGGATAATCTTCAAGCCGGTTTCGGATTCCAAGACGTTCTTCAGAAGTTCTGTACAGAAGACGACCATCAGAAGGGTGTAAGTTACAACATCATCCAGCGAACAACGTCGCTGGCTTTCTGACCTCAATAGGTACTTGCTACTGATATTTGTTTTTAATTCAACAATGCCACTGTTGAATTATTTCTAACTATCTGATGTGAAATTAATGAATTAATGAAATATTTTTCTTCAAAAAAGAAAAAAAGAAAGAATGCAAACATAACACAAAGTAAAACAACTAAGACTGTAAAGAATCGAAATGAATCAAAGTGGAAAGTGAAGAGTCTCATCATCATTGGCAATCAAAACATGTTCAAAAGGAGTAGTGAGTAGTAACTGTGGCAACACTGTTTCTATGGACCAGAACGGAGATCTTGGTGTAACATGCACACACACACATGCTCCCGATGTCCTGAAAACATTTCATCATTGTTATAGGAAGGTTCCTACCAGCTTTCGAGGCCACGTCCGCTGCACTCATGTTATGTTCATTCTGAAGGATACGGAACGTCACCGCAGGCCCCACCACGCTGGAGCACACACACAACAATACAAATGCACACAAATGTGTGTATGTATACACACAAACACACACACACACACACACACAAGCATATATACACAAACACACACACACACACACAGATGTGTGTATGTATAGACACAAACAAACAAACACACACACACACATTGGTGAACAATAACCACTGGAACTACTGATAATCCATTTTATTATATTTATTTTAAATAACATGTCATCAGATGATGCAAACATAGAATGAAAGAACCAATAAAGTTTTGTACCTGATATTGATGAAGCTGCCAGTTCCCAAGTGGACCTTGGAAGCCAGCCGCTCCAGGAGTTTATATCCATCAAGACCCAGTGAACTGCAACACAGACATTCAGGACACTTAAAAAATGGGAGAACTGAAAGGATGGCGTCAGAATCACAATCTTTATTTTGCCACGTTGCAATTGCAAGTAATATACACATTTTTGTGTTAATTACACATGTAATTAAAAAATATAATAATAATAATAATAATAATAATAATAATAATAATAATAATAATAATAATAATTATCATAATAATAATAATAATTATCAGCCATCTCTGTTTAGCATTTTAAACGCCACCAGATTTTGTATCAAGAAATCAAACGTCTACCCAATAGCAATCAATAATTGTTTTTCATTTTCTCTTTTTCTTTTTGAAAATGTAAAGTTTTTATGTTCCTTGAATAAAGTAAAGAAAAAAACAATTGAACAAGTCTCAGGGATACAGGGCACGGTGGACCACTACAAGTTCCCAAATAGAGTTACACATTCTGAGTTAACAAACTCAAACTTACCGCTAATTTATTTATATAGAACCTTTCACACAGAGCAACACAAGGTGCTTTACAGAAACAGAACATTGAACATTATAACATTACGTACAGCCTCCCAAAACAAGCAAACGCCCACACACTTACCCACAAACACACACACACACACACACACACACACACATACAGTAGGCTGATGTATTGATGAACTTGTCATAAGCCAGGTCAAAGAGATGTGTGTTGAGATTCTTTTAAAAAATCATTGGCGTCTTCACGCCTCTGAGGGCCTCCATGAGACTATTCCATCAGTTCAAGGACATATGCTGCATGAGTTCAGTTACCATTACCAATCCTAACAATAAGTTATCCTGACCTCTGGTTGGTAACGATGTATCCATACTCGTTGTCACCGCCAGGGCCTTTGTCCAATAGACGGACGTCCCCCAGCTCGAGCGCAGCCACAGCGGGCTGCTCCACGCCAAGAGGGGCTGGTCTCTGGGCTGAGGTCACAGTGGGCGGAGCCTTTCCAGAAGAGGCCGTGGCCGGGAGGACCGGGCCGGCAGTCTTAGATGATGGCATGGGTGGGCCAGCAAACGTCTTGGAGTCAGCCATCTTTAACAGCTGAGGAAAGAGAGCAGGCCCGTTAGAGTTAGCTACTGAGAAACAAGTGCGGCTGCAGAAACAACAATGAAATAAAATACAATATTTGTCGTTATTCCAGAATAAATTCAGACTAAGTAGTGGTACATTGCTCCCACGGGCCACCAACACGGGAGTCCCACAAGAGTGCATCCGGTCACCAGCTTTGTTTTCAAATAAATTACATTTTATTTATTTTTCAGGGATGATGACGAGTCGGCGGCGATGAAGGTGGAATTGCTATTACTGCTGATGTCTGCTTTTGCCAATACTGGCACCTGCCTTGTTTTCTTTTTTGTGTTTTATATTGTTACTGTATCAGGGTCCGGACAATGTCCTGAATCAAATTCCATGACATTTTAAATTGCGCACCTCTTGTAGTGTCTGGAGAGATCTGGAGATCTGGAGATCCTGATCCACCCGATCTGTAGAGAGAACAGAAACAGCATGACAGAAACACAGCGATTGAAGCAACAACTAAAGGCTGCATATACTTGTATATACAGTGGGAACCACTTAAATAGATCATGTTGATCCAGAGCCAATTAGAACACTACAATTGGTTGATTACTAAAACCAAATGTACAGGTATTTAACGTATTTTATGCAGAATATCATCTAAATGCATTTTGTAGCATTTTTCAATTAGAAGAAATAAATTCAGCAGATTTCCAGTTGGACGGGAGCTGACGGAAACACAGGTGTTCCGCCACCAGATTCAGGCACGGACTGCATTCCCAGCAACGACTTCACGAGCTGGTCGCCGGCACCCCCTGTGGGGGACCCCTGGGCAATGCAGGGGGCATGTCCAATTCAAATCAGAAAGAGATTGAATTAAGCTATCCTCAATTCGAGGCCACACAGTATATGTCGCCCAGTTCGCTGGGCACATACATCATGGTGTAAATTCCACTAGTCGACCTATGGCCCATAGATTCCAGTGCCGACTTAGACTAGCCTTGTGCCATCTCACACCCAGCATCGTCTATGGCACGCGCACTGTGCTGGAGCTGCGACCAAGTGAATGATCTACAATGACCTTCTCAGACACACAGGTTACATTTACATTCATAAAATGGCCAAAAATGAACAAATGCTACTATATTTGTGTTAACCGCGTTGTGTGGTGCTTGCCTGAGGCCGGTTCCCCTTGGAGCAGTTGCATGATGAGATCCAGTCTGTGCAGTTGCTGCCGAGTCAGTCCACTGGCTTCCAGATCCAGGGGCCGCTGGACCACAGCGTCTGATCATCATAGATAAGACAGATAGCTTTTAGCCAATGGCTGGTAGATCAATGAGTGCATGTAGTAGCCTTTTTAAATTTTAAAGAGCTGTTAAATGATTTTTAAAAACTAATTAATCTCACATTTTTCTCTGGCTTCCTGTTGACAGATGTCTCAAAATCTTTGAAACAGTCAAGATAAATGTTTAAAATAGGGGCTTGGATCACAGCGCCGTGAGATCGGTCCCCCTCACGTATACTGCACGCCCTGCTCTCTCATCCCCCTTTCTCACTAACGCTGTCAATAAAATGGGAAAATTGGGATTGCGACAACATTTTTTTAAAAAAGTTAATTAGATTGAAGTTGTTGCACTGAATATTTGCATTTCGCAAAATGATTAATCCTTCTCCAGAAACCACAATTTGTGTCGTTGGGCAATAGTTTGGGATGTCTGAGTTTGCTTCTTTTACCTTCCTTTT
>OMKY01057055.1:0-20176 GCA_900302395.1 Bregmaceros cantori | reverse complement strand
TGTGTGTAAATCCAGCACTCACAGTGATGTCTCTCGCTGCTGGTTCAGCAATCCGGATGTTGCGTCCTTCCACTGTGAGCTTGGCCTTAGATGTGCTGGCTCCAGCAACGACGGTGTACTCACCGGGATCCATCATACTCGCCGACAGCACGATGAGACGATGCACAAACTTCTCTGACTCCACCTTGTATCTGAAATCAGCATATGGCCATCATCAGGACCAGCAGCAGGCTCTATATGTATGTTTTTTGTTTCTTGTTTCAAGTTATTTTTTTCTGGCATCAGCACCGTTTTTTCATCTTCATTGGGTAGGATTAGTCGGAAACTGGGTTGAAGACATCGGGGTAGACATTGCAGACAAGTCGACGATCATAGTCGAACTCGCAACACTGCGGACGCTGCGGTAGACACAGCGCCACTAACTGAATGGGGTCGTGTTAGGTCCGGTGTCCATAACCACTCGGCCAACGCGGACCCCATGTATTCGTTTTGAACATCAGATACACTGCCAACTACAAAAAGCAGGTGTCAGTGGCTCATATTGAGAGCAAGGCATAGCTCACATTGCCTACTGGTTGCTGCTAAGTTATGATTCTAGTGTCTAGAAAAACACAATGTATTGAATGTCAACAAAAGATGTAGCGACTCAAAATATGTTTTATTTTCTCTTATTATGTATGGGTTTTTTTTTGTGTGTGTGTTGCCAGCCGTTCCTGAGTAACAATAATTGGGATAGTGTGTATTCAAAATTGAAGGAGGAACCAGATTGATGTGATAATGTTCTGTTCTACCGATTCGTACCTGTCAGCCATCTCCAGCTCCATGCCATCCTTCATCCACATGACTGGGACGTTGGGCTCAGACAGCTCACATTCAAAGGTTGCTCTCCTCTTCTCAGTGACCTTTGTGTCTTTTAGTTCTTTGGTGAAATTAACCACACGGGCTGTTGGACAGAACATTGAAAAGTGTTATAACCTTGCTTAAGCACAATACCATCCCACACAACAAAGTATTGAGAGCCTGGAGAAATGTCAACGTGAATTCACCTTCGACGGAAATTCTTGCAGAAGTAGAAGCAGAGCCGGCCTTGAAGGTGTACTCGGCACCGTCTCCAAAGTGGATGTTTCGGATCAACATAGTGTGTGAGAGTCCTTTGCAGAACATCTGGGTCTTGTCTGTGTAGCGCATCTCCACGCCATTCTTCAGCCACTTGTAGGCAATTCCCTCGAAATTCACAGCAGTGTCAAATGTCACAGTGTCCTTCTCCTTGGAACTTGCATCCTTCAGCATCAACGTGATCACAATGGCTGGTGGGGAAAAATGTAAAATTATTGTTCACACTTAAGCAGTGCTATATGAAACTCCAGAATTGTGATCTCTATCAATGAAATAAACAATACTTTTAGATCAACATTGCAGATACTCACGTTTGATGTGAACGTTGCCGGAACATTGGTCATTTCCACAAACAAAGGTATATTCGCCTGAGTCTTCACTGAGGGAACTCACAATCTTGAGACTGTGAACCTTGCCCTGCACTGACATCTGGAATCTGTCACTCATAGCGATCTCTTGTCCATTCTTGAGCCAGGTAGCGCTAGCATTGGCATGAGAAACCTCACACTCCAAGCTGGCAACGTGCGTCTCTGGAACCTCCACATTCCTCATTTTCCTCGTGATGCGCAAGGCTGAACAAACGACAGTGGTCTCCAGTTGATATTTTATGTTGAATGGAATGGGGTTGATAAAAAACACATGAGGGCATACATTGTATTTAACTTCAGTCAGATATACATTGTTCATTGCAGAACATATAATTTTGTTCATAAATAAAATGTAAACATTGTAATGTCCAATCAGAAAAAAGGTGTCAAGTGGCATGATTTTCAGGATTGAGACTTCTAAAGGCTTTCATCTCAGATTGGCAAATATGACATCTCAGAATTCCAACATACAATCTTACCCTCCACAGTGAGATTAGCGCTAGAATGCAGGTGTCCTGCTACTGCGGTGTATTCTCCTTCCTTGCTTGCGTCCATATTGCTGACAGTAAGCTTATGAGACTTCCTGTCGGACACCATCTTGTGATTGGCGCTGGGCTCCAGTGGCTTCTTCTTGAACAACCATTTCACTGGGATGTTATCCTCCGACAGCCCCAACTCAAAGGTGGCGGAGCCGCCCAGCAAGGAGGTTGTGTTCTGCAGTTTCTTCAGGATCTTGATTCCTGCAGAGGTATGCACAATGGATTATCATTATTCAGAGTATAATTTCAGCTACTGCAAATGCATATAAGTCTATAATTATAGGTGCAAAAAGCAAGGAACCGTACATACCTTCAACATTGAGCCTGCCATTGGCAGACAATTTGCCCAATTTGAAAGAGTAGACAGACTCGTCCTGGGTGTTGCAATTCTTGATGGTCAGGGTGTGGGTTGTACCCTCAACAGAAATTTCATATTTGTCACTTGGGAGGATCTGAACGCCGTTCTTGATCCACTGAGCTCCTGTCACGTCCTCATGTGTAAGATCGAGGGTGAAGGAAGCATCCTGGGTCTCGACTACGTTGATGTTCCTCATTGTCTTCTTCACCTTCACAGCTGCAGAAAACAAGAACATGTTAAATCCAAAACACTATGGACATGGATAAAGGGGCTCAGGATGGGTGAAATTTTATGAATAATGAGTCCACTTACGGGTTTATAAAGTTGATGTTAAATCAATATTGGATCTATACTCATGCACATCAAGAGTGAAAGGATCTCATATGTTTTAAAATATGGATTAAGCAACCCGACTATGACAACGACAATTTAATTAGATGGTGTATTGCTTCTGGCGTACCTGCACTTTTAGTCTGAGTGCAAAATTTTTAAATGTGTATCAGTACACAAGCAACACATATGGGAAAGACTTTCAAATATGATGAAAACATGTCATTCATTTAACCATCTGTGACAACAGTGCTACACTTGGACTTATGCTGTGTATGTCATAACTTAAAGACCAAATGTGGATGCTTGCTGATGGGAGGTAAATGGACAAACCTTCGACTTTCAGATGTGCAGAGGTCTTGGAGTTGGCGACCTGGTAGGTGTATTCACCAATATCAGAAGGCTTGGTGGCCATGATGACCAGGCTCCTAACAACTCCATTGACCTTGCTCACAATGTTGTCATTGAAGGTGATTTGTTGCCCGTCCTTCAGCCACTGTCCTTCAGCAGTGGGGTTCGCCACCTCACACTGCAGCTCAGCGGTCTGTGAGTCTGCCACCAGCATATCAACAAGGGGCTTCCTGATGGCTCCACCTTGTGGTAAAAATAATATAGTCACTCATGTTGTCAGAAAAAAACATGTCCGAGATTAAGCAGATTACCATTTCGCTGCAATGTTGGCAGCAGCCACCAGGCTTACTGAATGTAGATGACTTCTATTAGTCAGTAACGAACATAATTAGCAATAACTTCAATCAGGACATGATGACTGAGGTGTTTTTTGTATAGTTTTGTATTCCACCATTCACTGAAGTGACATTACTTAACTTGACCACAAAGTAGCGTTTGAATTATTAAAGTTCATCATTACAATGACAAAAAATATAATAATACCTGAAACGGTCAAAGTGCCTGAGCACGTCTTTTCACCAGCAGCAAACACATATTGTCCTTCTTCATTTTTGCTGGCTTCCATAATGGTTAGGGAATGAATCTTGTCCTTGGATGCCAACTTGTACTTGAGTCCTGCTTTGACAGGTTGATTGTTGAAGGTCCAGTAAGCTTCAATGCCAGGATGTGAGACTTCCACTTTGAATACGATGTTCTCAGACTCGGCGCAGACAATGTCCTTCATTGGTTTAACAATGCTGACCGCTGTGTAAACAAGGGGGAAAAGTTGATTGTAGCAGCAGAAATTACTCAAATGTGACAAAGCTTTTCAAGGATTTTGGCAAATACCAATTTATTTTCTTCTGACTAAAACTAATCACATCTTTGGCATAAATAAAGAATATAACCTGTTATAATGAACTAGTATGAACTCATCAAATAGTTTGAACCAATCTGTAGCACTGTTTGATAGTTTGAACCAATCTTTAGCACTGTTTAAACATAAGTGAAGACTGCATGAAAATGTGCAATGATGCATTATCTTACGCTGCACTGTGAGTCGACAGCTGGTCTCGGTTCTGCCCACAGCGAGTCTGTACTCTCCCTCATCAGAGGCATGAACCCTGCCGAAGACAAGGCGCTGCTTGGAGCCCTTGGGCACAAACTGAATCCTGTCGCTGGCAATCATCTGTTGGTTGTTGTGGAACCATTTGATTGAGGTGACGTCCTGGGCAGAGATCTTGGTCTCAAGAGTAGTCTTTGTTCCCTCAATGCAAGTGACGTCCTTCAGTGGAGCCTGAATGTTTATGGCTGCATCAAAGAACACAGGATTGTGTTAGAGAATGGGAGTGATTTCTTCCTACAACCACAGTGTCTTACTGATTGAACAGTATCATTAATGTATCATGTTAAGAGACTTACCCTGGACCATCAGTTTTGCAGAGGTTGACATCTCATGGAGTGGAATGACAAAGGTATAGACGGCACTGTCCTCTACCATGGAATCCTCAATCAGAAGTTTGTGGACTTGCTTATCGATAATGATGTGCACCCGGTCAGAGGCTTCAATCACTACACCATTCTTCATCCAGCTGCCTTCAATGTTTTCCTGAGAAAACTTGATCTCCATTTGAGCGATATCGCCTTCACAGACTGTCAGGTCACTCATTGGTGTCAACAATGTTACAGGGCGCACTGGAAAGAGACAACAATACAATATTGGCAACATATAAAACAAGCTCTGCCAGATTTTGGTTGTAAATGTATCGCAGGAAAGGCCACTCACAAGACCTGCTGGTAACTTGAAGTTTATAATAGCACATACCTTTCATCTTGAGAGAGGCAGTGGTCTTGAATTCCTCTACCACGAAAGAGTATTTCCCCTGATCTTCTCTCCTCACATCCTTCACTGTCAGAGCATGTCTTCCACGGCGGGAGATCATGACATATTTATTGCTGCTTGAAATCTCCTTCTCGCCAAAGTACCATTTTCCTTCAGCGTCTTCACGGTTCACGGAACACTCAAATTCGGCAGAGTAGGACTCAGGTACCTCGGTACCTTCAAGGTTCTTCACCATTCTCAAAGGCTCACCTGGAATGCAAATGCATGTATTTAGTGCACACATTTAAATCAAATGCCGGCTACTACCAAGTAATACATGTAAATGTTGCTTAATGTTTTCATGTCCTCAAATAATATTGTGTCAATTGACAATTGGTAACAATTCTGAACTCCTTTTATCATGTGCCATCCTGTCTGTCAGACATTAAGTCTAATTTTAATGTATGACATGTTACTCCAACATGACTCTTGGCAGAGGCAGGCCTATCAATATTTTGTGGCAGCATCACAATATTCGATTCTTCATAGAATATCAAATAGTATAATTCCTGAATGGTTTACCATTTATTATAAATTAACAATCATTGTGAATGCATTACCTTCGACATTCAGTCTTGCAGTGGTTCTAACAGCTTGATCCTCAGCAACAACGCAGCTGTACTCCGCGTTATCTTTAATGGAGAGGATCAGGACTGAGAGGAAGTGGACCTTTCTGTCGGAGTGCATCCTGTACTTGTCTCCTGAGAAGATCTCTACGTCGTTCTTCATCCACTTCACCTTGATGAAGGGTTCGTTGGTCTCACATTCAAATGTGGCCATTGTGTCTTTCTCTTTGCCGTTCACTTCTTCAAGCTGTTGTGTGAACTTGATGACTTGCTTTGCTGTAGAAAAGAGTATCATTAATGGTTAAAGTGAACGCCTAAATTATTGCATTATGCTTATGTTTCAATTTGTTCTTGCAATAATATTTACCTTGCACAAGCAGGAATGCATGGCCAGAGGTCTCGCCTGCAGCACTTGAAGCTTTGACCATGATACTGGCGGAATCTTCTGCAACCACATCTTTAATCACAAGCTCACACACATGGTCTTCAGGCCAATACCAGGAAATACGATCAGATTTCACCAGCTGAACACCATTTTTGAACCATTGGCATTCTGGCTCTGGTTTTCCAACAACACGGACTCTGAACTTGACTTCCTGGCCCTGTGCGACTGTCTGGCTTGTAATGCGTTCTAGGATCTTAGGGGCTTCCATGCTAGGAGAGAGCTTAATCCTCTCTGGTTTAAGTGGGGTAGCAGTGACCTTCTGGCGTTCTTGTTCTTTTTTCTTCTCAGCCTCCTCCTTTTCTTTGGCACGATGAAGAAGATCCTCTTTAGTCTTCTTCAAGAGGTCCTCGTAAGACTCATCCTTCTTGCGGGATTTCAACTCCACAGCAGAAAGGGACTCATAGAACCCTTCTTCTGTTCTGCGCTTGAATTTGCCTCTGAGCTCTTCTGTTTCTTCAGTGGTTTTCTCATGGATGATTCTCTGAGTCTTCTTCAGTTGAACAACTTCCTTTTGGACGTCCTCAGCTGTTCTATCAACCAATACCTCAAATGTCTTGTGTCCTTCAGCGCCAACCTCTTTTCCATCAGCACGGCGAAGACGTGTCCGCAAGTCTTCTTTCAACTGGATTTCCAGCTTTACTGTATGTTCAACAGTGCCAACAATATTGTCAGCAACTACTTTGACCTCTCCAACGTCATAAGATTTGACATCAACTATCTCCAAGTAGTAAATGCCATCATAACGCAGTCTGTATCTTTTACTCTTGCGAATGAGTTGTCCGTTAAGGTACCAGTTAACCTTGGGGGTTGGATATCCAGTCACTCTGCAACGGAATTTTGCCATCTCCCCTTCTACTACTTCAACGGATTCAGGAACCAAAACTATTTCTGGCTTTGTCCTCTCTCCTTGATCGTCAGCGGAAACTCCAGAGGGTCCTCCCTCATGAGCCATGCGCTCCATTTCATCAATTCTGTGTGCCCCTCTCCTTCCCTCGGGCAGTTGCGATTCCTCAACAAGACCTTTTTCATCCTTTACAACAAGGGTTGCGGATGTCTGGTCAACGCCATACTTGTTTGTGGCTCTGCATGTAACCACACCACTGTCTCTAGGGTAAGCTACTTCATAGTCCAGGCTACAATAGCCAAACTCATTGACCATACGCAGCCTATTAGCAGCATCAAGGGGTTTTCCATCGTGCAACCACTCGATCACCATGGTGGGGTCACCAATGGGAGTTAGTCTGCACTCAAAATGTGCTGGTGCAAAATGCTTCATTCTGACTGAAGTCATCTTTTTCTTAAATTGTGGCTTCTGCTGTTTCTCTTTGTCGTAGAGGTCTCCTTCCTCCCACTGCTCTTGTCCATAGCGCTGGTGAAGAGGTTCCAGTTCTGGAGCAGCAATTTCTTTGGCTTTGTATGTTCCTTTTGTAATGATCAACTTCTTCTCTGGTGGGGGTTCAGCATAATCCACCTCAACGTTGACTCTGCAACGTGTGGTATCTCTTCCAGCCTTGTTGATGGCTGTAGCAGTGTACCAGGCGCTATCAGATCCGACTGATGAGGGGATTTGGAATTTGGCCTCTCCTCGAGTTCCTTCAATCCTGGAAAATAATATTATGTATATAATTATGTCATCAGCACAATTCAACATTTTCCTATGATATATTTTTATACTGATTCATATCTTGAGGCTTTGTGAAAATAGACATACTTGATATTAGGATGTTTGTGGGGAGTGATAATATCACTGTTCTTCAGCCACACAATATCGGGAAGTGGGTTTCCAATGGCCTTGACAGCCAACTCCACCAGGGTGCCTTGCTTCACGCTGATATTCTTCAGCTTCTCTGTGAACTGAGGACGTACTAGGCTTTCCTTAGCTGTGGAGAAAGGTGGTTATCAGTTAAAGTTATAAGTCACGCACCACCTTCCATGTTGCCATTATGTAAAAATAGAGATAAAATGTCTAATGTGATCATACCTTCGACATTCAGATTGACGGACAGGGAGGTCTTTCCAGCCCTGTTCTGAGCCACAACTGTCCATTCCCCAGAGTCATGGGGCATGGCAGCTACAATGATCAGAGACTGTGTTCCGTCTTCCTTGACGACAACCTTGTGGCTGACGTCACTTACAACTTGGTGACCTGCAGTGATGAAGACAGTTTTAGATTCTAAAGCACGCCGTATGATTGAAATTAAACAAGTGTAATCAAGTGTTGACTGACAACGCACCATTGTGGAACCAGTATGTATCTGGCATTGGTCTTCCAACAACCTTGAGGTCAAATCTGGCAGTCTGTCCCTCAGAGCATCTGCATGAGGATGGTTTTAGGACAAAGACAGGCTTGTAGAGCCTCTCTAGCTGAGATTCGTCTGTTTCTTCAAGCCTGCGAGCAGGGGAGCGAGCAGGAGAACGGCTGGCTGAGCGTCCAGGGGAACGACTCATTGGACGAGGGGATGCCGAACTGAGAAAAGGGCATGTGATTTGTGAGATAAGATTCAATACTGTCGAAGGAGTCAAAACTGATATTTGCCTCAATATTGATTAGACACATACCTGATTCTCTGGGGCTGGGGGGTCTGGCTGGGTGTTAGTACTCCAGCAGGCTCCACGTACAGCTTTCCAGAGCTGACGGCATTGCCCTTCATGTTGCTAGCAAAGGCTGTGTAGACGCCTTCATCCTCGGGGTGCACCATGGGCACGCGGAGGCTGGCTCTGCCATCTTGAAGAGCGTCCATCTGGTAATGGTCTCCGTGGTGGATGCGATGTCCATCTTTGAACCATGCAATCTAGTGAAAGCATAAAACCTTTGAATTCTTGCTCACAGAAATACAATAATTGCCAAATAACAATATGCAACAAGTCTTGCCTCATTCACCATACATTTCTCACAACGGCTGGTGAAAATCACATTTGCACATCTGCATTTCAATGCAGTATTTATTATTATTACTACAATTATTTTTACTATCCATCAATGGTGAGGATTATGTAACCTTTGAAGTATTCATATTTAACTAAACATTGAAAAGGTATATCCATAATTCATACATGAAAGATGAAATATTTCTTCTTTTCTTTTTTGGCAAAAAAAACAAGTAAAAAAAAGTTGTATTCGTTGACTCAATTAATAAACTGAAATTATGGCACATGTGTTGCCTTGTTACCTTGGGAATGGGGTTTCCAGCTGTTTGGCAATGGAATGTGACTCCCATTCCCTCTCTGATCCTGTAGTGTTTGACGGGTGTGGCAAAGGTTGACTGCACAGCCTCAGACTCGATGGCAGTGACCATCAGCTCACTGTCTTCAGTCACAATTTCCTTGTAGGTAATCCTCATGATGGTCATCTCAATCTCCTGAATGATCTTCATCTCAATATTCGAAAGGAGGAACTCCTGAGGAGTAGGATAGAGCATTGTTGTAATGAAACGTCAATATAAATTATAATTATTATTGTTATTATCTGTTGAACATGCTAGCACCTATACCTGTCCAGAGATGATGGTGGTGTCTGGTGCAACAGCTCCCACACTTGGCTCTGGCACAGCAGCGAGTTGGGCAGCTTCAAATTGCTTCATGAATTCATCATATTGCTCTGTCGAAGCAATACAATAGAACACTTGTTATTGATAGGCTAACCCGCATTTGAATTTTTTTTTTTAACTTTAATTCCATGTATTATATTTCATGTTTTTAGCAGAACTATTGTTGGTGACAACTTTTTGTTAGTGAGTGTCAGTTGTAGGGCTGCAGCGATCAGTGACTAATTGATTATAAAATTAATCAACAACAAATCTAATAAACGATAATCTCCAAAGAATTGAATCATGCTGATGTTTCCCCCCATTGATATTCTATAATAAAAAAATAAAAATACATTTGATATTAATTTATATTTTCTGAAAATATTGAACATTAAATGAACAAAAGAAAATAAATGACTATGAAGAAAACCATGAAAATATCATGGTATAAATAACATGTAACAAGTGTGTCAGAGGAAGCAACTTAATCTTTGTACATTAGTTGGTTAAAAAGTGCAAACATTTCATTTGATTGATGTAAAACACTTTTAAAAGCTGTCTGGAGAAAATGAAGTTCGGAAGTATAGCTCCCATACCCTCATCCATGAGGGCGGCAGATGCAGAGACTTCTCCAAGCTGGTTCTTGGCGAACACGGAGTACTCTCCTGCATCGTCGGCAAAGGTCATGGAGATCTCCAAACGGCACTCTCCTGTCTCCTTCTTGTAGCCTACTTTGTATCTAGAATTGAAAGGCAAGTCATTGATGAGGATGCAATTTATAATATTATTACAGTAAGTGTGTCTAGCTACAGGCACGGTTATTATAGCCCACACTTTACATACCTGACATTAACAATCATTTGGTCTGGTTTAAGCAGGCTGGTTTAATGAGGTTACAAAATCGCAGCACAGTAGGTCTGACAGTGGCGTGGAGGCCCATGTCCTGATTCGAACAAAGCCCGCCTTGAATCTGATTTGTCTGCCTGTTTGATCCAGACCCACCGGAGCGTACCGTTGCGAGCATCGTCTGGACGCTTCGTTGGTTCTGGCTTGCCAGGCTAGTCTGCTACCAGGTCTGTCACGGTTGCATGTATAAAGAGGACCCATTGTGTTTGTCTGTGTGTTGTCTTTCTTGTTTTGCGGTCTTTTGGGGACTACTGGCAACTATTAGCATTTATTCTGCATAACCACACACTACTGTTGTTCTTGGCATAGTCATCTGCACTCTCATTAATGGTTTAGAATGGATTAAAACTTATTATTCTAAGCACAATCATTGGTTGTTCCTGTGCAAGTCTGGATGTGTCTAATAACGGTGGTTTAACCCCTATGTCCCGAAATCCCTATGTCCCAAAATCAAATTATTGGGCATTTAGTCATAGTAGTCGTTTAGACACAGTAAGGTTAGGGGTAAACCCCTAATCTTTAGCCCATAACTTTTCGGAACATAGGGCTGACCCCATAACGGTAAACTTTTGTCTGAATGGCTAATCATATGGGGCTCTGAAATAGAGCAGATTGAGTGACACCGACCTGTATCCAGTAGTTAGAGGAACGCCACCCTTCTTCCAAATGATGTGTGGCTTGGGACTGCCTCCAACCTGGCACTCAAACACAACGCTCCCACCCTCGACCAGCTTCTGAACGTTGGGTGTTTTGATGAAGAATGGAGCGGTGGGGGCACTGGTCTCGGACTCAGGCATGCTGACCTGAGACAATGTCTCGTCTGTCATTCTGGGGGGAATAAAATAGCATTGCAGATATTAAAATAATAATAATAAGAAGAATACCTTTTATTTCAGGGCGCCTTTCAAGACACTCAAGGTCGCCTTACATTGATTAAAATCTATAATCTTGGATGTTAGCGTCATCGGTACATCAGCCTACTGTATGTGTTTGCGTGTGTGTCTGTGTGTGTCTATGGTTGCATCTGTGCCAGTTTGTTCGGGTTGGGAGGCTGTGGGTTACGTTGTCCTGTTCGATGTTCTGTTTCTGTGAAGCACTTTGTGTTGCTCTGCATGAAAAGTGCTATACAAATAAATAAAGTTTTAGTTTGAGATAAAGTTCAATAGAAAAAAGAAGACAATAGGTGACAAGTGCCAACAAATCAAAGAGCATTCAGACATATCAAGTTTTAGAAACTCACTCCATATGTTCATGTGTGGCAATCATTTCCTCGCGGCTTTCAATCTCCTCCGACACTGGAAAGAAACACATGTTTTAGAAGACATTTAATTCTGTGAACTTTACTTTTCCTTCATTTCTGGCATCATTTTAATTTCAATAAAAGCATGTACACACCCAGCCCACTGTTAAGTAGCAGCGAGCCTCGCTATGCTACAAAGAAAATGCAGCAAGAGCAATTTGCTATTATTAAAATGTGTTTTCTGTTGAGGTTTCATGCTTGTATTCTAAACTAACTTATATGAAGTGATTAGTAGGCTGTTCCACTATTTTATTCATTTGTTTTCACGATACAGCAGTACACAAGGACAACATCTTCTTGTCTATGGGTATCTTATCATAGAATGCTAATTAGATGTCATTGGGCAACTGTTGGTGACCGTGACAAAAATGTCCTCACCCTGTACGAGGAGATAGCACGAAGTGCTAACAGTTCCGGCCTCGCTGGTGGCTGTGCAGGTAAAACGGCCGCTGTCCTCAGCGAAGGCTTCGCGGATCACGAGACGGGCAAAGTTCTTCTCGTATGTGATTTGGAAGTCGATAGAGCTCTCGATCTTGTAGTCCTCTCTGAACCACATGATGACTGGTCTTGGCTGGGCAGTGATCTGGCACTCCAGAGTCACAGATTCGCCCTCTGTAACGGTCATATTCTTCAAGCCCTGCAAGAGAATATACAATATAAGTCATTTAACATTTACATACTTTATATTTGTTCCACTTTTGGCATTGATAGTGATGCTGCAATGTAGCTCATATAGTCACACCTCCTTTATGCTGATTAGATACAACCTGTGACGTCATCGGATGTCCCCTATCATCGGCTGTAAATCAATGATGCTTCCTGAAATGTGTGTGTTCGGTATGTTTCTGCTTTAGCTCATATCTTAGCTTAGCTAACCGATACTCTGCTAATGTCCACTTTATAAAGCTTAATAATCAAATCAAATCATAAATGAACCTCTAGACATATTCCTGTGTCTAGACTGGTCATTTCATCTACGTCAACACCTTATCTGAGCTGCCATTACAATTGTGTGGTAGGTGTGTATAACATATTAATATTATTGCATAATTATATGGAATATAACAATATTTGAGAACGATTCCTTGTGGTTTACATGCAGAGCAACTTGCAAAGTCTTGCACTTTGTGTGTTGCTGTTTATTTCTGATCAAATATCGCTTTGTTTTAGTGGATGATCATTGTGTTTCAACCAGTGCAGGGAGACTTACAGCCACAAGTGTGGGGGGGACAACCCCCTCTGTAGGGCTGGGCACACCGGCGCCCTCTGTTGCCTGCAACACAGACAGAGATCATCACTCCTTAGCACTGCTGCTTCATAGACACACCAAGGTGGGTTAGTTGGATGACATTCGCAGAGCAAATGGGTTGTTATCCACAGCAGTTCGTTTTGCCCTGAAACCTCCAACGGATCCATCCTATGGGTCATTGGTTGAACCCGACTCAATCCTATTTTATCGTTTTTCTCATTCGTCTTTCGGCTCCTCCCGTCAGGGGTCTCCACAGCAGATCCTAGGCTTCCAGCGGTCTCGGTACCCAACATCATCCTCTGTCACGCCTGCTGCGCTCAAAAATGCAGCGGACAAAATGTGTGTGCAAAATCTCTTGCCTTCCTTAATTTCCATTGGAACAAAAAAACAACTCCACTCCATTCCTCTGAGTCGCACACACAGACACCAGGTTCAGCATCTCTATTTATACTACCACCTTACTTCCCTTTGAATTGCAAGAATGTCCCATCGTTGAAATGGGAAGGCATACAACTTCTAAAACCAGATAAAACACACACACACACACACCTGATGCAAGGATTGAGGAATTGTTACTTTGGTTACGTGTCACCACGGAAACTATTGACGCCTAGGAAATTAGAATGATTAAAAATGACAAATGATTATTTTATTTTTTTAGTATTGTGGTTGGTTATTGGAGAAGACGTGGGTCGATTTATGAGGAGCACACATACGGGATGACATGTGTGTTACGGTATTAGATGAATGATTAATCACTCGGTGGCGCGTCTACCTCCATGCTTACCTGCTCATAACTAGTCTCATGTTTAGGAACGGTAAGTTTAGTGACTGTCAGCTCCGGCAGAGCAGACAGAGTAAAGCCAGTTTCCACCTGGCGGCTGGTTTCAATGGGTCCTTCCATCTAGAGTGACCAACAGAATTTTCATCAATATAGAAAGAGGATTTGAGCATGTATTTAATGTTAAAATTAGCTACACATCATACAGGCAGAGATGTGATGTAGATTATTAGCAGTTGATTTTACTGACTAGAGCTATGCACGTGATGACTTATAAAAGTGATAAAAGTGATTTGCATCCCCAAAACGTAGAGCATCTGGGATGTAGTGGTTTTCCGCATGCCGCCACCGCGACAGATCCGTCGTGTAAACGACAATGGATGGATTTGTCCCAGATTCAGTATGTTAATGCTCTAGGGTAGGTTCAAGAACCGATTCGCTTTTGGAGGCCGACACTTTCAAGATACCTAAATGAATTAAATAAATAAAATGTGTTTTGTTTTCTGGGATACACTTTTAGCACTCAGGGTGACTGCATAGGCCTATTCTTTTATTTATTTAAATTCCCATGAGAGAATATGTGATTACCATCACATCAAACCATGATCTGCCTGTTCATTCCCACTCCCAGTAACTCAGTCCCTCCAGAAAAGCAGGATTATGCTGTCTATTTTCTTAAATGTTTAGTCAGTCGTTAATGGCAGCATGTTTATTTAAAATAATGTGCCACAAGTGGCTTATAAAGGAACAGCGTACAAAAATGAAAAATCCATCCCATTGTGAGGTTTTTCCAGAGGGACTCAGAGCCTATCGTCCCATCTAACCTGGTAGAGCGGCACGTCTAGATCGATACTAATGTGTGTCGGAGGAGCTGCGGCACGTGGTTGCTCCAGGAACTCTACGACCTCCTCTTGTAATCCCCAATGCTCCGCATGCTCCACCACATGCAGCGGCTGACGGACGCGAGCCAGGTCGACGGCGGCCACGACCGTGGCCACCGCGCCCGCCCTTCCGCTGCCCTCCCCCTAGAGGACACAACAAGCAGGCAGGGTTGGGGGATGCAGCGCGTGGATATGGGCATATCCACGGCAACATATCCTCAATCACTTTTGTCAACACAATTACAGGCACTCACACGTAAATACACACAGCTTCATGGACATCCTGTAATTCGTGATCTGCTAAATAATCCATTATCATTAATACATCTAACATTATTTAATAAAATAGTGGTTTAGTCCAACCAAGTAATAAGGAACATATGACAGATGACTCTTTATTTCTATTTTACTGTACTTTAGTTACTTTAGTATAATACTTGCCACATTCCCCAACAATAACTAACCCGCCATACTCACAGCCCTGTCAGGAACATTTAGTATTGGTAAACCATAGGTCCACTAGACCAGGGGTGGGGAACTGGCGGACTACGGGCCGCACCTGGACCTTGACACCCTGTCATTTGGTCCGTGGAGCAATTCCTACATTTATTAAGATACCTATATTTTGGCAAGGGCTCCACCTGCTGGCACAATTTATAGCGCATCGCACACAACTGGAAACTGTAGCCGATTTTGCAAGCAGGATAAATATTAAAAATGTAATGTGATGACAGATATTAAAGTAAATAACATTTCCAAAAATGAATGTTTTTGAACTGATTTTGTCAAAATAATGAATCCATATCAGTGTATGTAAAACAGCCAAAATGGGGAAGCCATAGCAATGTGAGAAATGTAATACTGTCAAAATGGGGAACCCATACCAATGTGAGAATGTTTAGACAATGGTGCTTCATGCTAAACCTTCAGAGATGCCATTAGAGTTTTGGCATCTCAAAATGACAATTGTGTTTGATAATATGGCGACCAAGGCAAGTTGAAGAATTGTTAGATGTAACACCAGACAGACATCAACCATCATCCACAGATCCATGAACACATGTACATGCAATAATCTTATTTGAAACCATACAGTGTGAAAGTCAGATTCAGGCCAATTTCAAATGAGTCACTTCAGAGGTGCAGTGGGAATCAGGCTTAACACACCAAAGTAGTTTCTTGACTTAAGTTGACTTCTTTTCCAAAACATCTTAAGGCCCAAAGGAATGGTAAGAAATGTAAACATCTGGGCCTCATCTCATGAATCCATTTCATGATATTGGGAAATGGCTATATTACTAGTCAAGTCAATTTTTCTCGACAAATTTAAAGGAATTTCTGCCAACCTCTCTCGCGGAAACATCCACTTCCCAGGATTCGACGGGCGTGGCACCCTCCTGTTTCCATGGTGGAAGCACGTCGGCTCCCACGGGAGTCTCTGTCTTGCGAATGGTCTGTGGGGACTTGACCGGCCTGATTGTGGAGACATCAATGCCGTTATTAATGTATGACATTATTCCAGAAACAACATCATGTTGTCTGCACATCCTTATAATGCAACTAAGGTGAAACTACCTATCGGACTAAACAAACAAACTCTAGGACTGATTAAAACGGGTGCAGGCATGTGTTCTGACGGCTCCGCGTTCCGACATGAATTTCGGCATATCATTTGCTGTGATGTAATGTGCAAATTAAAAAAAAACATACGCTTTTATTTTTAGAGTCTCTCCAAAACGTATACCCTAACCATAGCCCTAACCTTAACCCCTATCCCTAATCTTTAACCTAACCTTAACAAAATAATTGAATCATTTTTGGTTATAGGAGCGCGAAGCCGTCGAAACTGTGTGTGCCCCCTGCTTCAAACATGACAATGTAGAAAGCATTGTTGTTGTTGCTCAATCTGTGATCCATTGGGGTTACTTAAAAAGGGCTTGGGGGCGGCAGACATTTTGGTGTTATCATCGCGTCAAGAGTCAGACGAACAGCAGAGAGCATAACATTGTCCGTTTAAGTCTTCTATTATTGATTTATCCATGGTAATATGCTATCAATCGCCAGAAGATGGCAGCCTAACTACGTCCATTGTATTTGCGCCACTACAGTGGATGTGAAGTGGTAAGGTATACCACTCAACCGTACGTATACTTCACCCTACGTGCTACCACCAAAATGTCTGCTGCACCAAGCCGTGGCGCCACCGCAGCAGCCGCATTATGTCATAGCTGCAAAGTTCTATGTTTTTTTCCCCCATTTTCCTGAGAACCCGCTCAGGCATTTACGATACGCTTAGGAGGAAACCTGTATCTGACCTGAGTTGTGTCGGCGTGGGGGCCTTGACGGGTCGGACCGGTGAGGGGGACTGCTGGCGAGGTCCGCTAACCTTTGCGGTCAGCGACGGAGGTGACTTGGAGGTAGGTTTGGGGGGGACCCTGGGTGGGGTCTTGTGTGTTAGTCCAACTTCCATCTCCATCTGGAAGCTGGCCTCAACCCGCTGCACAGACACATGACAGTTTTTTTTCTTGATCAAATATTAAGAGACATTGATGTCAAGAAGATGCATCACATCAATAATAACTAGAGAAATGAAGTGTATGTTGAGCATGTACTATGAGTACCTTCTCCACTCTGGTCTGGCGGGTTGTCACGACTGTTTTGGTTTTCTTAGCAGGGACGGCCTCTTCACCTGAAGTTGAACAGATAACAGAATCAAGGACGGGAACGTGTTGTGCCAGCGATCAATGAATGCACAATATTTGAATACAAAAACATGAGCCAAGTGTGACGCAACAAACTCTGCCTGCTTTTACAGCTCGTTTTGTAGCAAATGCAAAATAATCTGCAAATACTGCCGCAAGTATTGAATCTAATAGCAGTCATCTTGAATTGCAAAGATTCATGCAGATATATGTATTTACAATTTATACTGTTGTAAATGTATTTAAGTTAGAGCTACATGATTGTTTTGAAATCAATGAAAATATTAATGGTAAAGTGAGAGTTCTATGTATTTCTAAGGTTATGCTTCATTCCTGATCGACATACGAGTTACAATACTGTAATCCAGATCGTATATGTACAGCGCTGTCAGTGGCACCACAGTCGCTCAGGGTTTCCTACCCAGCATGCTCCGCGGCACCCAGCCACGGCGGCATCGCTCTCTACAATACTTTAATAATACATATTCATTTGAAAATTGAAATCTAAAATTGAGATTTGAAAGGCCAAAAAATGTGCATGTTGAAACTCATTCTTTGACTTAACATAATCTGCCATTCAATCCTGTGTGACACACAACATTAGGAAGCCAGCGCATTCAATTACCCTGAACAAGGAGTTCAGCTGTAGAAGACGCCCGGCCACTGCTGTTGGTGGCATTTACAGAATACGTTCCAGAATCCTCTGGGAACGCCTCAGCGATCAGTAAACTGTAAAGGTCTCCATCTTGAACGATCCTGAAATCAGGGGAGCTTTGGATCTCAGCTCCTTCTCTGTAGAACTTCACCACAGGTGTGGGAATTCCGGTCACACGGACATCTAGCCTTACTTGGCTTCCCTGTGTTACGGTCAAACTCTGTAGTCTCTGAATGAAGTTGGGGGGCGCTGTTTCGGCTGTAACAACACAAGAAAGAAATAGAGAGGGTGACGTCAATGGCGAAGAAAATATGACAACTTACAGAATCATTCAAGTGACTATCACACTGCATAACAAAGAAGACAAGCAAATCTCGCACATTAGAAATAAAACACAATGCATATATAAATATGAGTATTGATATGTGTTTCAAATAGTCCATATTGCTCAAGTTTAATTATACATAATTAAATGTCATTCACCATCTTGCTATTGCAGTTCAATTATTATAAAACGTTTGAGGAACAGAAGGAATTACTTTCAATTTCTCTCACACTACTAAATACAAATAAAATAACGTCAACATATTTCATTTTTGGCAGTTATGTGTGCAAAATGGTGCTTTATGAAAGAATTATATGAAACTGCTGTGTTCTATAGTAAAAAGGGTTCTGCTGAAAGCACCTTTTCCAAGGTGATCAAGTGATAATGAATATAATTGTGTAAGATGCAGCTGTAAACATGTTGCAGGCATAATTGACTATATTTACTCATTTTCGCAATCTGTTTACCATATTCTGATGACATGTAGTTTTGACCAAACTCTGCCTAATATATGGTTTCTGCAAGAAGAGTTTTATTGTACATATTTTGTTGCCATTTTCCCCCTTACCTGTTACTTGTAGTTCTGCGGTACTAGTGGCTTGTCCAGCACCATTGGTAGCTCTCACGGAAAATCTTCCACTGTGCGCGGCAGTCACAGCAGGGATCGTCAGAACAGCGCGGCCATCGCTGAACGAGATCTGAATGCCGGGAAGCGCGGCAGCGGAAAGAACCTGGCCATCACGAAACCAGCTCACCTCAGGAACTGGAGAACCTGGATCAGCAATTTACAGGCAAAATCATTTACAAAATGCAAACACAAAGACATTAAATTGAATAATGCGACAACAAAATTATTGCTGCCTCACTTAATGATTTCACAAGTCGCAAAATAGACACAATCTTTGGACAATTGACTAGAATTGTAAAGAGACAATTGTTTTAAAGACGTCTGTATATTTGATATTTTATTAATTATGGAAATGCCAACTAGAGTATATTGTACAGCTCATTGGGACAACAATAGAAATGAATAATAATGATAATAATCACTAATAGCATGATGATAGTGTCTTAGAGTCTATTGTAACGGTGAGATGTATTTGTCGATGAATTTGTTTATAAACACTGTAGGCAGTATCATTTAGTCAATAAAGAGAAAATAAGTCGAAAGATTAAATTAGTTGGAATTGTTATGATAAATATGATTAATTGTTATGACTGGCTCCGTGTCCTGTTCGGAATTAACTTCAAAATGCTTCTACTGGTTTTCAAATGTTTATTTTAAAAACAAACTTGCCCCTCCATACTTAGCTGATCTGCTTGTACCATATCAGCCATCGCTGAACCTGAGGTCCAGTGGCACAGGGCTCTTAACGCTTAACGAGAGGCCGCATTCAGCTTCTATGGCCCTCGACTATGGAATGGTCTACCGGAGGCGCTCAGGGCCGTGGAGACTGCTGATGTTTTTAAAAAAGAAGCTCAAGACGCATATAACTAGGATGTTGCCCTGGCTTATAACTAGGATGTTGCTGTTATCGGTACATCAGCCTACTGTCTGTGTGTGTGTTTGTGTGTGTGTGTAATGTTCTACTGTTCAATGTTGTGTTTCTGTAAAGTACTTTGCGTTGCTCTGCATGAAAAGTGCTATACAAATAAATACAATTTGAGTTTGACCCCCGAACAAGCCCTCAATTAGCCAACAGCTGCGAGGTGTGCGATTGTCCTTACCACTAACTTGAGCCTCAAACGTTGCGGCACTACCCTCAAGTGCCACAACGCTTTGTAGCGGCTGTGTAAACGTTGGCGCCTGCGTTGACATGCTGGTCGGCACCCTGGAGTGGAGGAGGGGGGTGCGG
>OMKY01057054.1:0-15075 GCA_900302395.1 Bregmaceros cantori | reverse complement strand
GTTCTATTATGTGTGTCGGTAATTGAGTCCAAACCCATGTCAGCTGGAATTCCAGATAGCATGCATCTCATTAACCTTCTGACAAGGTGGGTCGGGTATTTAGTCGGGCAGCGCCAGGCTAGCAATGGGTAGGACACAAAGAACAAATACCTGCTGTTTATCACAAACATATTAAGGAAGAATTCAAGGAAGCACTGTTGTGTGCGGTGGCGCTTTCTGGGGTTAGCCGCTTCCGAAGGCTTGCTGTGGGGGGGTGCCTTGAGCGCTACCCCGCTCAAGGCACTGGGTGCTCACCAGAGATGGCAAAAGTAGCCACATTTCTTACTCGAGTAAGAGTAAAATACATTAGTAAAATAACAACTTGAGTAAGACTACTAAGTACTGATCCAAATATCTACTTGAGTAAAGTAAAGACTACAGGCTGAAAAATGTACTCAAAAAGTATTTTTGAAAGTAAAAAGTACAGGCTCTCAAATGTACTCAAAAGTATTTTGAAGTATAAATTACAAAGTACTAACAATAAAATTGTATGTAAATTGCATTTTTCAAAATGTTACTGTTTGAATAAATGACAACAAAAAACAACCTAGCCTAATTTAGCTTATATCTCGGGACTAAATGAAAACTACTTATTAACTTAATAACTGGGGCTGTTCTCGGTCCATCAGCGCCCCCTGCTGACTCATATTATACATCTTATCCTACCCTATCAGTGCACAAAAAAGAAAAAGTAACAAGCCTGTTTTGGTAAAAGTAAGGAGTAGAAGTACAGATATTTTTGTTAAAAATGTACTCAGTACAAGTAAAAAGTACTCACAGAAAAAAGTACTTCTAAAAGTACAGATACTTGAACATTTTACTTAAGTACAGTACTTGAGTATTTGTACTTCGTTACTTGCCATCTCTGACATTAACCATACCATACCAACTTTATTAACCTGCAGAGGCAGCTCGTTTCATAGCTTTAAACTAAAAGTAACTAATGTGATTTGTGTTATTAACATTAATGTGATTACTGCTTTGGAAAAAGTAATGCATTAGATTACTAGTTACTGGAAAAAGTAGAATAAATAAAATCAAAGTAACTTGGCTACTGTAACATAGTTACTGACCATTAATGCGCACACACTCACACACACACACGCATTCATTCGCAGACACACGTATGTATTTGTATAAGTATAGTGTTACTCTGCAGGCATGTTTTGTTAATGTAACCTTCTCAAAATCAATCAAATTAAAACATTGAGAACAGTATTGATGTCACTGCTGTCATGTATATGCAATATGGTGAAATAAACTGAATTTCTAATCTTGAATATTCTGCTCTCTTCCATATTGCGAAGTATATTGTCGTCTGAGTCGCCCTTGGCTGATGCTGTGGTCTTCTGTGTGTCCTATATTAGCCTCGGGTAGGGTGACCTCGATTTTGAGGGACAGTCCTCGTTTTGAACGTCATGCCCCCGAAAATGTTCCTTTTTCAAGCATTTCATTATTTTTTTTCTTTCACTTTATAGGAAGACGTTGTTATTTGTTTGACTGTTATTGAATGTTACTGTGAGTGTGATGAATAAAAGGTTGATATATTTTTACAAATACATTTATTTTGTCAATTCTTGCTACAATTTCCATTACTAATTACTGTGCCTGAGGCTTAGACTCATAGCGCACGCTGCTGTCGTGAGACCGCTTCCCCTCACCGACATAAGTTGGTGAGGTGAAGTTGCTGCAGGTCCGCTCTCTAGACTCCCTTCACTAGCGCTGTCAATAAAATGGAAAAAGGTGGGCTGTGCTACACTCCTACGTGATGCATCATCTCCGTGTCTGTCCTTCATGCAAATCTTAAACAGGTTGCGCCCCATATATTAAAGTACTAACGTCATTTCTGGCAGGCCATGATAGTTAAGAAGCTTGCTGCCCTCCCCTTCATTCATTCCTAATTGATCCAGGTGTATCCCCTCAGCTGAGTAACTCTCTCCCCGAGCAATTGGCTGGACAGCTTCGGCAAATAACTTGAAAACTCTTGCATTTGGTGGGCTTGCATTTTGGTGCCAAATGCAAGGAGTCAGCGATGTCAGATGTGCGGCCACTTTAATTGAGTTTTCCTGTTTCTGTCACTTGGGTCTGTATCTGCAGGCGCCAGACGCTCTTCTGCATAGCACACACACATACTGCCACGTGCGTGGCACGCACACACTCACAGACACATACATATCGCCACATGTATGCCCACGTGCACAGTGCACACACACACAGACATCCAGTCACCGACATACTGCCACATCCACAGACAGATAGCCAGACCCATGGACGACGACGTTCACACAAACGCAAAAATCCCCTAACGGTGAGCGCATCCCTAATAAATGTGTTACATAACAATGCTGTCTGCGGTGTTTGCGACATTGCGTCCTTAACAACGTGGCATGTGGCATAATGTAAGAAATTCAACTTTTCATTATTTCTACTTCAACCTGACTTATGCACGGTTTAAATAATCTGGCCAATGCTTGCTTCTAAGTTCTATCTTCACTCCAGTTTGGGTCTATGGGGCTAAGCTATCAAATCAAACTTTAATTATATAGCACTTCTCTCAGAGCAATTCAAATGCTTTACAGCAACACAACAAAGCAAAACAACAAGAATAAAAGGAAGACTTGCCCCCCAACCTTCCAAACCCATTCAAGGAACCATACCCACATACAAGTACAAGAGCACATACACACAGGCAATGGATTTGTCATTAAAATGGTAGACATGGCTTGGCACCGAGCGAACTGTTCTAATGGCAAAAAGACATTTAGAGTATAAGAAAATAAATGAAGCTAAGCTAACCTAAGTTAACAAAGTATCGCTGGGTGGAGAGTCAATGCACACATGGAGGAGGCAAGCGAGGTATGTATATCGACTAGACTAATACCAGGGAATAACATATTTCAGCATTAAAAATAGACAAGTTTGTTTTATAAGCAAAAGTCAAATAAAAATGTCTGTGTGCGTGACGGTCAACTTCATACGACTCTGGGCTTTGAACGCAGAGACTGGAGTATTCCAGAATCATTTACAACCAGATATGGGCAGAGTAGCCATAAAAATTACAAGTAAAAGTATTCTTACCGTAGCAAAATATTACTCAAGTAAAAGTAAAAAGTAGTCATCCAAATAGTTACTCAAGTAAAAGTAAAAAAGTGCTCCACAAAAATAGATACTTAAGTAGCGAAAGTACTGAGTAACTTTCAGTAAAAATGAAATAAATGATCTTGTCAAAATGTAATTGACTACCCCTTGTTGATTTACAATCCCCGGAAATCCCCCCGCTTTTCAGGCCGAGAGAGGAAAGAGACCGAGAGAGGGCAAGAGCGAAAGAGACTGAGAGCAAGAGAGACCGAGCTAGAGAAAGAGCGAGAGAGACTGCCGCAGAGAAAGAGAGAGAGAGATATGATGTCAAAATATGTGCCAACAGTTCCCAACGGGTGTCACTAAAGGGCACGTTAAGGTAACTAGTAGCGAATTGCTGACATCTCCGTAAAAAGTATTTTTTTTTTTGCCTGGAATTTACTTGAGTAAAAGTAGAAAGTAACTTGTGAAAGATGTACTCCAAAAGTTAAAACGTACAAGTAATGTGTTACTGCTCATCTCAGATTACAACATTCTGGTGTGCCTTTGAGGGTGACGAATCGCTCAATCACAAGGGTCCATTAACGAAACCCAGAAGAAAAAGAAACAACTGGAAGCCCACTGGGTTCCTGCAGCCAGTTAGCCGTGCTGAGTTTTGCCAGATGTCAGCAGGATTATTGCGTTTGTACAATAATAATAATAATAGTAATCAGGCAATGTGCAACCCATTCTCAATATTCTTCTTCTCAGCTTTTCCCGTCAGGCTTCTCTCGCCACAGATAAACAATTCACGCTCTGGCCCCTCGTCAGCACGTCATTATCCTGAGTGTGCGACACCTGCGCAGACTCCAATATACGTAACAGCTGTGGCATATGTGTTGACGAGGGGACACCATAGTGGATGTGAGCACTGTTAGGGGAGAGAGGAGCTCTCCTTGATTCATTATATCCCTGAAAAGCAGTGCGTAGGGGATGTGGCGGTTTTGCGTGCGCCATCACTGCTGCGTAAGCTCCTTCGTGTTAACGGGATAACTCTTGAGCTGGGGGACACCCATTTCCAAATACGGAGCGTCTTATATACGCACGAGTCTGGCGCCATAATCTTAAAAATAAAATAAAAATAAAATAAATCTTTATTTCCTTTGATTTGTGGACTTCTCCTGTAGTTGCATGGTCCGGGAAGTCGCTGCTCCAGCAACCTGCAAGTACGGTGGATTGCCCTAAAGTGGGCCACTGCCTAATGTGGGACACCTAAACTCCAATGGCTCTAGCTGCTCCCTAAACTAATGGATGTCAGTGAAACTATGGTTAAAAGCATGGTAAGGTGTATAACATTAAGTTCAACTGTTCAACACTATATTTCACTGCTCCACCTTAGGCAACTGACTGTCCCACATTAAGAAGCTGCAAAAAAGGGACCAATTTAGGACAATCTACCCTACATATTTGCACAGTCTATATTTTTACCCTATAAAATGCATGTGTTGGGAAGTAATTTCTACAAAATGTAATGTAAAAACAAAATTATATATTTTTTTGCATTTCGGTTTTATTTTATTTATAACTTATAACGTATTAGTACATATGTAGGCTCAGCTAAGATAAGTCCATACTATTGCATTTATGCTATCATTTTATTTCAGGTTTTATTTGTTTATTCCTTACAGAGTAAATTCTTAGTTAGCTTTAATTTAGTGAAATTATATTCTGCATTGAAAAAGATATTAAATTGTGCAATAAAACTAAAAAAATGCTGTGATTTCAATTATGAACCAAATAATCGTGATTATGACATTTACATGCACGTGTATGAAATCACATACGTGCATGTCGCCTGGCGAGCCAGAACCAACGATTTATCCACGCATCGCACGCGATTTGAACGATCATTGATGTACCAATGTACCGTCGCAGCGTGCGATGCGTGGATAATTCGCTGGTTCGGGCTCGCCAGGCTAACGTGTATGTACACAACAAAATACAAAAATAACCATCCGTTTCCGGACGTCTCATTAATTAGACGGCGACAGCAGCTTGGAAGTTGGACCGTGCCGTTGGACCAGCAGTAATAAATATACTTCAACTAAAGTAATAAATATACTACAACTAAAGTAATAAATATACTGTAATATTTTACAGTTTATTTTTTCCGTGTTGTGCGGACGGCCAGCATGGCGCTGAAGCTGAACAGGTCGGTGATCTCCAAGTTTCTGGCTCTGGAGGTCGGCCGGAGGACCGTGGAGCGGAGACTCCATGACTTCATCCAGCAGGTGGGGCCTGACGGAGACACGCTGCTGCTGTTGACCGTCGGCAGGGTTGGTACTTTTTGACAGAGGGGGAAAGAGTACTGGAAAATTGTAATTGAGTAAAAATATATTTACTTTGCTTAAATTGTACTCGAGTAAGGGTTAGGTTAAGGTTAGGTTTAGGGTTAAGGAAAGGGTTGGTTTAGGTTAGGGTTAGGTTAAGTTAGGGTTATTTTAAGGTTAGGATTAGGGTTAAGGTTAGGGTTAAATTTAGGGTATGGTTAGGGTTGGGTTTAATTAGATTAGGGGTATGTAGTAGGAGGTTAGGGTTAGGTTGGGGGTTAGGTTGGGGATTGGGCGCTCGGGTTTTGTACCCTTTCAAAATAAGCGAATCATTTTTTGGATTCGCACTTTACATCACAGAGAATAATACGCCTAAGTGATCCTTTTTTTACATTGAGCTGCACAGGAGTTTAACTTTCCACCCGAATTAAACATTTTCACCATCCACCAATACGTTTTGTAATCCGTAACATGAGAGGACTCAAATGTAATGAGTACAAAGTACTAAGGTAAAAATGTACTTGAGTATTAGTAAAAATTACACATTTCAAAAGCTGCTCAGAAAATTACAAATTACTCATAAAAAGTTTACAGTAACGTGAGTAAATGTAATTCTTTACTTTCCACCACTCCTTTTGGATTGCTTTTGAGAAATGTTTTATTTCTGTCAAATAATTTGCCATACACAGCAGGTGTTCAACTCATAATATATCCTGAAATCACCCTGAATGTACATGAATTAAAAACATTTGGAACACATAGTTATTGGTGAAAATGATTTTCTTAAAGCGTTTTAATGTAATGCAATTTTGCTTGTTCTTAATTTATTTAATTCAGGATGAATTCTACTTATATTATGAGTAGACCACCTGTAATGTTTAGTAAATTATTTAGTAGAAATAAAACAATTCTCAAAAGGAATCCAAAAGTAACCCCTCCCAACCCTGACTGTCGGACACCTGATTTACCCGAGTGATCCACACTGTCGCATCCAAATCAGAAATGACTGAGCGAATATAGAGCGTAGTGAGGTGTGGCGTACAGTTATTGAATATTGTACTAATCAAGTATTCTCCCACGAAAATGTCCAACGATGAATAAAACATGTTTTTGCTAGGATAGAGAGCAAGAAAATATGTTAAATGTATTAATTGATAACAAAATGTATTTATAGGGCGGCATGGTGGTTTCCGTGTGGAGTTTACATGTTCTCCCCGTGTCTGTGTGGGTTTCCTCCGGACACTTTGATTTCCACCACCACCAAAAACATGTTCTAGTTAACCTGTTGCAGTGGTGCCCCCGGCCAAGGTACTGGCTCAGAACTGGAGTTGGCCCCCGGGCGCGGGACTGCGGCTGGCCACCGCTCCTGCTCCTTGCAGTATAAAATGTTTTTTTCACACAAACAACATACAATTAAAAACATATTCACATGTAATTTTTTTAATGTGTATATCTATATATAGATATACACATTATCTCGACTCTCAAACTGCTGCTTTTGCAGTAGTTGCGAATGAAAAAAATACACAATTTGCTCATCTCTAATACCAATCTTGTCTGCGTGCATGCACTCACTTTGGTGTGCAGCATTTTAAAAAAAGAGACCACCATGCTAGATGCCCCTGTTGGCAGAGAAAGCTTGATTTTCTTTTTGTTGATTTCTTTTTTATATGAGAGGGTGATGATAGAAATAACTCCAGAAAGTACCGTATTTTCCGCACTATAAGGCGCACTTACGTTCATTTTCATAAAATAACGAGGTGCACCTAATAATCCAGTGCGCCTTATATGTGGTTATTTTCTGGTTATGCTTACTGACCTAAAAGTGATTTATGTGGTGCGCGCTGCTGCGCCGAGCTCTGGCGCTCCATTGCAACTTGTGAGTAGGGCCGCGTGACACCTCATGTATTCCTGCGTGCAAGGCTGCGGAGTAATACATGTTATTCTATGGTATTACACACTCGTGTAGCGCCTTATAGTCCGGTGCAGCTTGTATATGTTTTTTTTTTCTCCCAAAGACTGTTCTTCGGGGGTGGGCCTTATAATCCGGTGCGTCTTATAGTGCGGAAAATACGGTAATTTGTGTCTGTTCACCCAACAGGCCAGTGAGGATGTTCGCTGTTTCCTGAGTTCTGCTTGGTCCAGCGTTCCTTACTACGCACTCTGTCAGCGTTTGGAATCCAAATGCCAAACGTTGCAGGCCCTGCTAGATCTACTCCCTGAAGGCAGAGATCGTAAGTGTTGAATTTGCCTCATTTAGTGGTGTCACAGTAACCAATATTGTCAGTTCTCGCGACTCTTTCAAACATATAATGACCTTGAGGTAAAAATGGGACAAAAACTCAAACACCCTTTCAAATATCAATAAATGTGATTTTATTAAAATAAGGAATATCTTTCAGTCACCCATACTGCACACACATGCCTTTGTTTACAAATGTGTCTCGGTTTGGAAAAAGGCAGTCTGAACCCAAACACGACAAATCAAATGAATTTAGCTCTGGAACTGAACCACGCAAAAGTTGCATTTCATGTTTGAATATGCCCTATGTTTTAAGGGCAACAACAAACTTCTTTTTCAACGAGTACTGGGCTGAAATTTGCAAGTGCAGCTACGTTTAAGCATCATTTGTGTCCATCATTCAGTTAGTTCGAGAAAGTGTTGAGTGTTGAGTAAACAAAGAAATACGAAGACTCTTGTGGCCAGAAAAGTTGTTGTGCCCTAAAACGTTATTATACGACAAATTGGCTTATTGAATATTGTGATAGGCCTTGCCAAATTGAAGGAACATTAACTCGACTCAGACTGATGAATATGAATATGATCATGATCCGAAGAAGAGCCTTAAAACTTCGTCACACCGGGTTCTTAATGCATCAGTGAAGGTAGAGGATGCAGAGGCAGACAACCAAAATGCTGGCTTGCCAACATCTATTGGCCCTTTTTAATTTGATTTTAGCCTTACCATCCCGGTCAACATTCAAAACAAATATTACCCAACAAATTAGTGTGCCATCTATTTGGGGAAATGGGGTGTAGAAGAAGGTTTTTACTTGCGGGTCGGATTAAAAAGCCCAACAGGGCATAATATTAAATTATTCAGTTAATCATACAGTCACTTTTAAAAACACAATAACTTTTCTGGCCACAATATTTCTTTTTTCTTATATTTATTTGTTTGATGGGCACAAAGATGCTTAAATGTTGGTGCACTTGTTAATTTCAGCGCAGCACTCTACTTCATTGTTGCCCTAGGAACAGTGCCTATTCAAACCTGAGCTACAAATTTAGTGCGGGTTAGTTCCGGGGCTAAATGTTGTGTTCAGAGTCTTGTTCTCAAGCTGTTTAAAAATCACATTTATTGATAGTTGAAAGGGTTTATTCACATTTGTCTTGCATTTTTATCTTATTGTTATTATATGTTCAAAAGTTGCGAGAAGGCCCCTACGTATATAGTGGGCTGCAGTTTGCTCTAGAAGCTTGGCTGCGGAGCCAAGGGCAGTGCTGGGTAGCATCGGCACTGCGACTGATGGCTGTGAGGGGAGATAGACTGATGAGAATCGTCTTATGGTTCAAGTTAGTCCATGGAAAGAGATGTTTAATGTGGCAGATTGATGGACGCGGCTACCACTTTGTATAACGCAGGTGGGATTGATAACGCTGCATGTGTATGTTGACCATTGCGCCGTGCCTAGTGCTAGCTTGTAATTGAATATAGAACAGGCAATGCGTAAATGGGGCTGCACGATTATGGGGAAAAAACATAATGGCAATTATTTGGATCATAATTGAAATCACAATTATTTATCATGAAACGCTGTCCGCATCAGATTATTGGTTAGTGGGGCTGCCACTAACGAATAAACAATGATTTTGACCACACATTAATCTGCTGTTGATTAATCATAAAAAAATCCTTTTAAAATCGCTGATTCATTATCATGAAACATTAATTATTATTAAAAGTTTGCATTATTAACCCTTTGACTGCCTTGACGGTGCTAAATTTTTTGGGTCAAGTTTGCGGGGGCCATTTTCAGGCATTCTCAGGAGCTCACAAAACATTTTCTACAACATCTATGAGAACGTGCAATGGCTCATTTTGTAGATGCGATTCTATATTCTTAACAAAAAAAAGTAAAAAATACCTTTTGGAGATACGAAAGTACGATCAGCGGCAACATTGCAGTTCTATTTCATCCCTACTTCCCGCCAGAGGCGGTGCTGAAAGCACGAATGATCCTCCATTGCGTATGTGCAGTCGAGTGTTTATACCAAAATTGTCACCTGTGATCTCCGTTTCACCCGGAAGGGTCTATAAGACGCGGAGGTGCACAGGCGGAAGGTCCCCTTTTTCTTTCCTCGCGACACGCGTGTGTACTCGGAAGAGTCTGCTGGTAGCTCCGTGATCCGCTTCTGATCAGAGCTCCTCTAGGAGCTGCGATTCTCCCTCTTTCGGACATGTTTGTATTTCCGTTCATATCTGTCTACCGGGAGGTAGGGACGTTTTTACGGTGATGTTGTACAATGTATGTATGAACTATTTTTCGGAGGTAACCTGTTTTTCAAAACAGTGTTGTAACCTTGTGTACTTTGATCTGGCCACCGTTGTGGCTGCGCGCCCACTCGCCCAGCCATTTGACGGCATCTGGTGCGGTAGCAAACTGTTTTTTTTTTTTCAACACTATTGTGGACAGGTGTTGAAAATTAGCACTCGTGGTACAAACACTAATGCGGTGCATCTGATTTGTCCAATGTATCATGTGATGTCCATACCAAATAGATGAAAAACCTAACACTGTATATTTGCCGATAGCCGCTTGTGTAGCAGCAGCGCTGACCACCGGCTGGTCGTCGGCATATCGCTCCGTGCATCAGCACTCCTCGTTGTGTAGACGCAAGGTTTTTAGTGACATTATAAGTAATTCATAACAGCCGACAATGTATATTGTAATTGTAACACGGCTGCGCTACGTTGATGTAACGTACTTTGCCTGGCAGGACGGTCTTGCCCTCGCGACTGGAGGTCGACGCTAGTAAACTGACCCCAATGTCTCCAGTCAGGTCTGACTATTGGAGGGCCATAACATGGATGGTGGCCATTCTGACCGTTATACGCACCATTGTGATAACTCTAGCCTGGGTGCGGTATGTAACCGCTGGAAACTACTCTAGTCGGTGCAATGTACAGGGCGAGAGCTCTGTGCACTACTTTTCTCCCATCGATCCCGGAACTGTTGTCTTCTGAACGGGTGCGGGCTTCATCAGCCCTAAGGGTCTGTGTGACGGCCATGTAGCTGTGTGCAGGTTGACAATGCCACAACAGGAAATCAGACTGCTGTCCCAGTGTCTCAATTCCACTTTGTTGCATCCATGGAGTATGCAGTCATGGGACCTTCAATATTGTGATGGTTGCCCTGAGGGGCCTTCCTCTGATATTCGAATAGGAATATTGCAGGATGTGCCGTATTCAGCGGGCCACACACACAGAGTGCGGTCCGCTAATAGACTGTATAGCATAGACTGCTGTATAGTCTATGGGTCCGCTGAATAGCACACAGAATGAATGGCGGCAGCACGCACAGTGAGCATAAGGGAAAGCTAACACCATACTAACAACATTAGCATGGATGAGCAAACAACCTACTTCGCTCGCTGACCCGCTCCTCAAATTATGAAAACAGACGGCACACACGGAGCATAAACGACTCTGTGTGTGTGTATAATCGAAGAGAGACAGGCTGTCTTTTTGTTTCGTGATAAAATGCATGCGCGTGTACTTGATTGCTACGCTTGTTAAGTTGAATTGTACTCTGTCTGCTGAAGCGTGTCTGTTTTAACTGCGTTGTTTGTTCCATTGTGTATTTCCAATACAAAGAGATAATATGGCATAGTCTTAATATCACTTTTCTCCTGAACACTTTGTAGAAACTGTAAGATACAGTACAAAATGTTGAGCTTGGTTGGGAAGCGATTACTTTTTAATAACTTTTTAGAAAAAAACTTGATTTCTAAAACCTTTGAATAAAAAATGCAATGGAAATTAATTCAACTATTTCTTATTAATCATTTAACTGCAAGTAACGGTTGCCCATGTGGTGAGACAAAAAAAGGTGGAAAGAGTACAAGACTTTACATAAATTTAAAAAAGCATCAATAATCGTTTCATAATCGAATCGTTCCCTCGGAATCGTAATCGGGAGGTGACCAAAGATTCCCACCCCTATTGGTCACCCTCCGATGGGGTGACGCAACGTCAGAGGAGACCAATCACAGTCTGGCATTAATAGAACAAAGGTAGACAGGACTCTGCAGGTAACCCCTGCCACCAACAGTGGAAACAAGTTCCCATTTAAACTGAACAAAACTTAACTGAGATGCGCCGAACTGTGCCTTGAGTTTTTTTTCTAGTGGAATAGTGGCTAATGTAACCGAACAGGGCCTCGGTTATGGAATGTCTTGATAGTCAAGTATTCAAAATAAAAAAAAAATCAAGAAGATTTAATCTTTTAACTAAACAGAATATGACATTTCATTTCATTTTTACATTGCAGATCCCCAACTGGGTTTCATTGATTGTCAAGATGCCAAAGTATTTCAGCACTTGTCCCAGCTTTCAACTGAAGGAGTTTTGGGAATTGCTGCAGTGGGCCAGACGCACGCCCTCTCTGCAAATGCCAAACTTGGTCGTAATGCGACTGACTCTAACGTTGAGTCCGGCGGCTTGAGCTCAGATCCAAGATGGCGGCAAGTCAAAAGTTATGAACCTGCAGTGATTAAGGCTGAGCCCAAAGAAACCCCAGTTATAACCCATCCTCTGTCCAATCCCGTGGCGGAGGAACGCCTTGACCTCCATGAAGACAAGCTTGCATCCAATCTATTTCGTGGTCAGCGACTACAAACAACATCAAGCCTGGTTGACGCTCTGCAACAGGTAGGTGTGAAAGACTGTCCTTTCAACTAGCGAAATGCTGTCCTTTCAACTAGCGATGGTGAAAACATTAGGGGTGCACCAATCATGATTTTTTTACTTCCGATCCTTTGATTTTAAGGATCGGCCGATCCCGATCTCTGGTACCGAGTCCCGATACCAATCTTGATCCTGATTTGCTTGTGATATCACTAGAGCAGAACTTTATTCTGGTTATGTTCTTATCGATATCCCTAAATAATAACACATGTCAGTGAAGCAGAACTTTATAATTCTCTACACAGTACGAGTATCATCCCACAGCAGCAGCAAGTGCAGAGCGCACCATCATCCACCCCGACTCTTTTACCGATACTGATCGGGACAAAATCACGAGTCTTTGGAAAAAAGTGATCGGCCCCCCGATCACCGATCTGAGGATCGGATCGGTGCACCTCTACGAAACCTCTTCACCTGTCTGCACTGACGATGTCGGAGGCAAGAACATCCACAGAAGTTCTACAAAAATACAGATGCTTTTTCTAAGATGTCAAAAGATGTGCTACTTGGTGGAAAGTGAAAAGAGTATTGTAAAAAGATTACACGCACACACACACACACACAGTTTTTTAAGGTCCTGGTACCGTCAGATTTCAGCCTATCAGGATCGGATGAGCTACGCTGCAGCGAGCTCTCAGCTTGTTTCTGCTGCTGCTGGCTCGCGGTTGAAGCATGGCTAGAGAATAAACAGCGTCCCCAGCACCGATTGCTCTGCTCCCCGCGACACCCACAAACAACACTATTGCCGCAGCGAGCGCCCACAGCCGTTGCTGCTGCTGGCCGGGTTGCCCTCGGCGGAGGCAGTGCGCGGACCCGACACCGTCCGATTTTTATTTTTTATTTTTTTATTTTTTCATGGTTAGATATAATTTCTGTTTTATGCTCTAATAATATAAGTGGCGTCTCTACTTTCTATTACAAATTGTTCAGTTCTTTTTCCTTTTTAGAACTAATTTGGTGGCTTAACCAATGAGCATTTTTTTTTTTTCTGAAAAGTCTAGACCTTAGTACATGGGTGTCAATATGGTTAGCACTGGGTCCTATCGCACTGGGGAATTGTAGTACAATTCATTACATGCTTTCTACTGCTTCAAAGCAGTTATTCACTTATACACATCAATAATGCAGAACCTGCCATGTGTGCTATTTCATAGAACGTTCCAGATTCTTTGCCACTTGTTCTAGTTATAACTCAGCCTCTGTAAAATTCCCCTTTATCAGGAACAGCCTGACTGCCCAGAACACAAACTTGCATCCAATCTGCCCAGTGGTCAGCAGCCGCAGACAACATCAGATCTGCTTGACTTTGTGCCAAAGGTAGGTCTTATTTATCTAATTGAAAAATGACCCAGAGAGGAAACAAGGACGGTCTAAATAAACCCTTTTATTTGTTTGCAGAAACGTAAATAGTAATTTTGTAATTCATGAAATGGAATAGAAGGACCCTTTAGAGCTTGTGGTACATAATAACAATACCTATCTAAACACAGTCCATTTCTTCATCCTCTTGACAAGTTACTCATCTCAATATTGAGGTCCACCAGGGGTGGAATCAGGTTCCTGTGGAAGCTCCTGGGGGTCGAGCTGCAGGTGGAACAGACAGCACCCAGATGAGTTCAAACACCAGAGTTTGTACAGTTATCCATGGAAAGTTCATCAAGGTATTGAATTGTGGTGTGACATGCTTAGTCAGGCTAGCTCACCTGAACCAAGCCTTTGGGGCTGCGTCCTTCCGGGGTTGGACGCTGTCTTAAGTAGAGGTGGACTGTTGAGTGCTGATGCAGAGCAGCTGGGGGCGCTGGGACCTCCGCGAACGATCTATCTCGACGCGGCGCTGCTGGGTGGTCTGTGGACGACGCGCGCATCTCGGCCGGCTGGTCCTGCTGACTTGTAACAATTGGCTTCGTGACACAGAAGAAAGTGAGAACTTTCCAAGTCAAAGACAAAACAAAACTTTATTGTCCCCAGGGGGAAATTTGTCTTGGGCTTCACCCACTGCATACAGTACACAATACTATACATACATTCAAACAACATAAAAAACAAAACAAAAAAAAACCCTCACGATTCTGCGTTGCACACTGTGCCTGAGCCACAGAGCCAAAATGTATATTCACCTTTATGGTTAGATTATATCTCTCTATCTATCTCTTTCTTTCTTTCTTCCTGGCGTTTGTTCCAGTCATTTGGGGTCCGCCACTAGGGCGTCACGGTGGCGCAGTGGTTAGCATTGCTGACTCATAGCTCGAAGGTCATGGATTCGAATCCCAAAACCCGTACAGGTCCTTTCTGTGTGGAGTTTACATGCTCTCCCCGTGTCTGTGTGGGTTTCCTCCGGGCACGCCGGTTTTCCCCCACCACCAAAACATGTTAACCTGCTCCAGTCGGTGCCCCTGACCACGGCACCGGCCCCCGGTTGCTGCGCACATAGCTGCCCACCGCTCCTCAGGGATGGGTTAAATGCGGAGGAAGAATTTCACTGTACATGTATGTATGTGTGACTAAATAAAACATCTTAATCTTGTTGATGCCATTTCGCTTTGACTCCCATTCCCTTCAGGTCATTATTTATTGTCTCAGTCCACCTTTGTTCTTGTTTTCCCTCGCTTTTTCAGCCTCCTATGTTTGTGACCCGGACAGAGGAGGCTTAATCGAGAAGAAAGGAATACGAGCACCAA
>OMKY01057053.1:7068-28416 GCA_900302395.1 Bregmaceros cantori | reverse complement strand
GGTTGTCTGATTATATCAAAGCACTATCCTTGACACCAACTGGTAAAAACAGGGTCACACATTTAATAACAAGTCAGCTGGCATAATTAATTATCAATATTTATCGACAGTATGTATGTATGTATGTATGTATGTATGTGTGTGTGTGTGTGTGTGTGTATGTGTGTGTATGCATGTATGCATGTATGTATGTATGCATACAGATGTAATGGGTATAAAATGACACCACTGGGGTGGTCATTATCATGGTCATTATCTAAAGCAGGGGTGGGGAACCGGCGGCCCGCAACACCCTGTCATTTGGCCCGCGGAGCAATTCCTACATTTATTGAATATTAAAAATAATTTGAAATACATTTTGCTGAAGTTGGCTGAACACACAGTGCGGCCGCCACACTCGCTGACTGCACCGTCTGCACACACAGACTGCACGCGGAGCACCGCATCCACACTCTCCAGCGCCACATTTTTTACATTTTGAGTACGGAGTACGGAGGAGCAGCAGCAGGCAGTTGACTGGAATACGGATGCGACATTAACCCGGGGAGACTACATGGGACCCTGCGATAACTGTTGGATACTGTATTGCACGTGTGTGAGACAGATGATCACGCCGACAGAGCCGTTCCGATCGCAGGACAACATGCCATCCAATCTCCTCATCTCAGTGTGCGGGTGAAATGAGTGACAAATCACATTCAATATACGCTGTGTACTCTGCAGCCCTTGGTAGATTTTATAAATTTGCAAACGGCCCTTGATGGGAAAAATGATACCCCACCCCGATCTAAAGTGTGACGAAGCAAGAATGAAATTCTGCAATATTTTATTTGCTCTCCATCACATGAGTCTTTACCTGTTGCTTCATTCATATATTACACATCATTGCCTCCAGTCCATTAACTAACATGACAGGTCAGTTGGCCTACGGTTGGTTGATGTTTCTCTATGGGCCAAGCAGGGTCAGCGTACCTTGAACAGGGAAACCAAAAGGCTCCTTGGTCAGGTCTGGGCAGTCAACCACACCAACCTGAGCGTCAGCAAAGTTCTGACTCAGTCCGGACTCCAAAGCTGCAAACAGAGACTGGAATAAGTTGTCGGTTATCGGGCTGTTTGAAATCGAAATCGGATCATTTTGTTCAGAGGATTTTGGAAAAAGTGAAATTGTCAGATCATATTTCCTTTTTAACACTGATAATAATGATTTTGCTGGTCTGTTTTCAAGATATATGGGTAAATAAAATGTGTTTACATTGATAATAGTATTAATTAATCCTCAAAGGGTGAGGTGTCTCTACTTAATTCCAAAAATTGACAATATTTGCAAAGTCTGAAATATGAAACTTCTAGCTTCGATATATTTTGTCCTTTATTTTTATTTTTTCAAGAAATTGGAAACAAATCTAAAATCGAGATTGCAAAGACACAAACCGTGATTTTATTTTTTTGCAAAATCGTACAGCCCTAGTTGTCGGTCTCTGCAAGGAAGTTCTTACAGCACAAATGATGCACAGTATGAAGCTTCAAGTAAATAATATGAATGAAAGAAAGACAGACCCATGTAGTGACACATCAAGCAGAACTTGCAGGATAGGCAGTTGACGCAATCAGAAGATGATCAGATAAACTTTGTCATAAGAAGGTCATCATCACTCCCGTAGTCTGTCTGACTGTTGGGGCGCGACTGAAGACTTCACAACCCACTCTCTCCATGTCTCTCTGTCCTCGGCCACTCACATGGTGTCACTAAGCCTGAAACTTTCCCATTCTTGGATGTTATCCTCCCATCGCTTTCTTTGTCTTCCTTTCCTCCTTTCACCTTTCCACCTGGCAATGTGCCTTCAAGGATTTTGGAGTGTTCATTTTTTGACTGTGGTTAGTAGATATTCATATGCTCCAATGACTTGCTTTATTCCAGCTTTCACTTCTTTGTTGGTGCCTTGCACATGCATAATTTCAAAAAGTTTAAAAATGTATGACCACAACAAGAAGTGAGACTTTTGCATATTGTTTAAGATGTAAAAAGTGAATGTGTACATAACCTCTACGTTCATAACAGTGTTTATAAATGTTTATGAGTGTGTGTCCACAAGAGTTTGTTCCGATCCCAAGTAAAAGTCCATGTGTTGTGTACTGCAGTTTGTATGCTACCTGATAGGCATGAAATTCATTATAGGACATGTTGCACAACCGATTAATCGATAATCAATTATTAAATTAATCGCAACCAATCAGATAATTTATAATATGTCAGGCTCCATTGCCAGCGTCCCGCAATTCTGTTGGATACTGGACACTGGTGAGACCCACAGCAACACAATCAAGTTTCAAGATTAATTTTAATTCTTCATATTGCAGATACATAACAGCAGTACACACACATGGAATTTTAATTGGACATGAAACAACACTCTCAAGATCAACAGGTAATAAACAAGGTCAACACAAAAAGAAAGAAAAACAGCACATAAGTTATAAAGTGGCATTGGCATAGAATCAGCACATGATGTAACATGTCAACGGTACAGTCGCAATGTAATAATCTAGCAGGGAAGCGTAGGCTGTCCAAGTTAATACTAAAATGGAAATTTAGTGTGCAGTAAGTGCAGTCAAGACAGTTTTCAGGTCAATAATTCCAATTTTAAATGAACAATTATTCAGATGTTAAATAATGCATTGTGTGTAAAAAAAAATAATTGACAAAGTCTAAAAGTTACCGGCACAGATTTCTTGTAGCGGCGGACAGTGCAGCGGGACTTTCTCCGTCATGTTGAGCGCTCGGTGAGGTACTCCGACCAGGATCATAGACTAATATACAGTCTATGGACACGATCTATGGGGGTTTTCTATAATACACCCTCAAACATGTGATAGGTGAAGACGGGACATCTACCTGTATTATGGGCTCCGCCTGTAGGTGTCACAGTTGGTCCACCGGGGTGAGCACTGTACCATATTTTCTGTCGCTCCATTCAACTACAGCGTATATGAGAGACAAGACCAGAACATGTCGGGAAGAAATGAGTAAGTATTCAGAAAATATCCCCCAAGTAAATCAAAGCTAATGTACGTGTGTTACTTACTTTTTGCGCTACAGCCTCCTTCTCTCAAATTAATTCAATTGATTTATTTCACGAACTTCACTACAAAAAATGACAGAAGAGTTCCCCGAACTCTACGTGTATCATTATTATTAGCATTTTATGTGAAAATGATCACCACTTCCAAGCGGTGTTCACCCCGTCGCCATTTTCTCCCCAGTGGTAACTGACCCTGGAGACTTTCCATTACACGTCGCCTCTTTACACGTTTATCTAACTGCGGATCACGTGCTGCTTGTTTACACGCAGCACGTCCGCTGATTGGATAGACGCAAGTTGAACACGCCCATTTTCATTTCACTTCCGGGTCACGGAGCAGCGCGTTCATCACGTTGCTGTGTTTACTTGCAGTCGTTCGTTAATTACGGCAGACTGTAAGTTATAACATAACTCCAGCGATTGTAATACTAGTTATGATTCAATTCTGCTTTGTTTAATGTGATATTACTGACATATAAATTAGAAGACGGACAGTTTTGGACATGTTGTACAACTTCTCGGTCACCGTTAATAACATTTGACAACATGGTGGATGATGATGATGATCATTATAGCTCATTTGATGGATCGTCTTCGTGCACCCAAAGGTAAACTCAAACTCAAACTTTATTTATATAGCACATTTCATGCAGAGCAACACAACGTGCTTTACAGAAACAACATATCATACCCACAGCCTCCCAAAACAAGCAAACAGACACACAGAGACACATATAGTAGGCTGATGTACCGATGACTGTAACATCCCTGTTATAACGTCAGAGCTTCCTTTTAAAAACATCAATTGTCTCCACGGATAGAAGCTGAATGCGGCCTCTCCATGCGATTTGGAATTAACTCGTGGAACTACTAAGAGCCCTGTGCTGGAGGACCTCAGGTTCCGTGGCGGCTGATATGGTACAAGCAGATCAGCTAAATATCGAGGGGCGAGCTTGTTAACACATTTGAAAACCAGTAGAAGTATAGTATTATAGTATTCTGTCTCAGAAGTCAATTCTGAGACATACAGAGAGCTTGTGCTGTGTTGTCAGCAGAGCCCCGGTCTTAATCAGAGTCAGTTACATTGGGCAGAGGGCACAGCACAGAAGATCAGACTATAATATTTATTTGTACCTTAAAGATCAGGTTGTTCTTCATAACTAAAACTCTGTAAACAAAGAAGTACCACGTCTCATGTGTTTTCCTTACTTTCACCTTTGTAGAGGTATGTTGGAGAGACAGTGGATAAACCATGTGTTCCATGTATAATATGTTGTTATTGTATTTAAATGATGCATAATTGCACTTTTCTGTACGGATGTTACGATTTGTATTTTGATGTTCTACCTGGAAAAAACATGTGAACCAATATTGCTTAATACGGGTGTATTTTTATGAGTACATATTAGTAGGCGGACCTTCTTTGTTCACATTCACCTTTTTACAGCGTTCTACATTGGCCTGGCGAGCCAGAACCTATGCATCGTCCATGCATCACACATTGCTAGACAGTAAATTGGGTCTGGTAAAACCAGGGTCGAAAAACGTGTACAAAAAGTGTCAATCAAACTGTCACAGCGCAGTAAGTGGGACAAGCTGCGCGGAGGTGTTACAATCAAACTCCGCCCACGTCTCGCGCCGTATATATCAAACTCTGCCCACGTCTCGCGTCACCCATACCAAACTTTGCCCACGAATAATTTGATTGGTCCGCCCTGCTATCAATTGCTTGCAGATGACAGCTTATCTACGCCCATTGTATTCACCCTAATACAATGGATGTGAAGTGGTAAGGTATACCACTCTAATGTATGTATACGTGTAATTGACATTACATGATACCACCAAAATGTCTGTCGCCATGATGTCACATGCAACTGCCCTATTGTCTCTCCAATGAGTCCTGGTTCTAAATTTAAACTTGGTGATTCCTGCAAGAACCTTGCGATGGGGTTTGGGCCACTCGGCTGGGAGGGATCTGAGGCCATCCGGCCAGCAGCTTCATGGCTCCTGGAGGATGCAGTCTCTCTTTTAATCTTCCTGAACTCAGCGCTCTGACAGGATGTGGTTGAAAATCGCTTAAACCTAACATTTCCGGTCTCCCCAGTGACGGTGCGGCCGCCCCTCGGCTGACGAGACGCCGGGTAATACGACGAGTCCGGCGTGAAGAAGATGCCAGTACCAGCACCGATGAGTCCGGAGCGGATGACTTCCAGTACTCTGATGGTACCAGACGCAGGGCGCATGTCGGACGCAGGCGCCGCCGCTTACAACAAGCTTTCAGCTCGCAGTGGAAGGGCTGCAAGTTCTCCAACGCCCAGCAGGAGGCCAGGGTGAAGGTAGTTTGGATCAAACATCCTCCATCAACATTGATCCCGTGGCATAGCGGTTAAAGGCGCTACACCAAGGCAGCCCCATACATAGTCTGGCTTAGACCACAGCACACGCGGCACTGGGAGATCACTTCCCCTCATGTTCATATACTGCACGTCTGCTGAGAAAATGAAAATTTTCCATCAACAAAGAGTCACGCGCCCCCTCTCTCACTCGTGATTTTTGGACGTCACAATCTGACATCGTACGTATTTTTGAGAAATCACGACATCATCAAAATCATAAAGGCAGCGTGGCTGTGAGCAAGGTTCTCTGCTGGGCCACTGTTTTGTTATGGTGGTGGCGGAGCCGCCCTGTTTAAAGCATGGCGATCATATCATTGCCGATCATATCGTCAATCACATTTTTTGGGGTCACGATCATCAAGGTGGGAAATTTTAAAATCAGCACACCATAATTTTTTAAATGTTGGTTCTGTATCTTGTCCACCTCTCCTCTAGTTACTCTGTGTTGTCTCAACAGACCCATGCTGTTGGTGGACTGTTCAGATGTTTGCAGACTTGGACGCATGTTGACAAAAGAAAACTACGTTACATGGACGATGACCAGGAGCTGTCCGCTTTGTCTGAGTGAGTTGCATGTAACTTTTCCTTCTAAAATGTCACTTTAAGATAACTTCACTTTTTTACTTCACTATATTTTGGGGACAGAAAAATTACTTTTACTTTTAAAAATACCATTTTAATGACGCGATGGATGGATATACCTCGAGATGCGACGTGCAGATGGATTAATCCCCATTTTTGTACATTGAGCGACTTTTTATTGATATAAGTGGCCTAATAGTTTCAAAATCGTTGGTGTACGTTTAAACATGGCCACGTTAACTTTGGGACAAGTCAAAAAGCAATGAATCGACGACCAAACTCATTGCTCTCTATTTTGATGAAAACACACACAGAGACATACAGTTAAAAATAGAAACGGATCAAGGGAGTGCTAAATGTGGATGTATATGGTTTACGTAATGTCTTCAAGCATGTCGATAAGGTTAACATTTTAAGAGGAAAGTAAGTTTCTCGGGTCACCACCTGTTTGGTAAAAAAGACTGAGGCAAATCTACATTGCAATCACCCTCAGCTATTGATTTAATTGGCTGCCACGTAGGGCTGGGTCGATCATGATCATGGCACGGTCATTGTGGTCCAAAATAGCGCGATTTACAGAATGATTGTGGTCGCCTATCTCCGCCCATCGTCAATTTCACCCGATTCAAAATGTAATAAATTCGACCATAGTCGAGTGAGAAGAATAAAGTGTTGTCAACTGCCTGTAAACCCAGCAATCCGCATACGGCAGTGTCCTGAAACTAAGGTGCCCACACACTTTTGAATCTGATTCTCACAATCAATGTGTTCCATTTATTATTTTGTTCGGGTGACGATTTTGACGATCTTACAATATTTTGAAAATAGGGACGATTAGCGAATCATGTTGACTCATTGTCATGATTTAAGATCATATCGGAAATTGTCCCAGGCTGGGTTGCCATTGCAGAGAAACAGGAACAATAACACATTTATCAATTCATTGTTTCCTTTACAGAGAGAATGAAGTGTCCGATGATGGAGTCAAAATCGTGGTAAGCAACATGGTTTTTCTTCTATAAATGGTGTATGTTACTTTCATTTTGATTTTTGATTCTGCTTGAATTTATGTCCCCCTAGCCAGTATGCTACTCGCATATTTATACAGCAAGTCCGGATTCGTTGCAGATTCCTTGGAACGATTACTCGACAGATCCATTCCAGTTCTTTTGAAGCTATCATTAAGTAGGGCATCCCGATTTGGAGGTTTACTTGGACATCCACTTGGTCTACCTGAAACCAAGGAAGTGGATGTAACGAGCAATGTTACATCAATTTAAATTTAAGTTAATCTTCTAAGATGATTTGGGGATATTTTACTTTTTCCACAGACAAACAACAACTAAAACATGATGCATTGTGGGAAGTAGCTCTCTCTAAGACTTGTGTCTCTACTTTCCAGGCAAATGAATTGTTTGCAATATTGAAATCCACACCAAAGCCCAAACGAAAAAGTGCTCAAAAGCAGACAACACGGCAGCCCTCTAAAATAAACGTCAAGACAATGAGACCACCTCGAGGCCAGCCTGGATTGTGTGACCGTATACCTCCCAACAGTGCAGCAACATCCCCACCACAAGTGTCACAGTCTCAGGTGGTCATTGAACCATCACCCAGAGCTCTCACCCCTGGGCCAAATGATAGGACCTGTGTTGATATTGGCTCAGAATCCTCAGCAGACATGAGCACTGATAATGAAGAGCATCCAACGCCCCATGAGACCAGTCAGCTGGACAACACCAGGAGAACCTGCAGATCACCAGAGCAAGTCTCAGAATTGACGGCACCTAGTGTTGACATGACATTGGACAACAGCTGTCTTGATAAATCGGGTTCATCAATTGAAGAAGTTGATTGTGAAAGCTCTCAACATTCTGGTGACTGTATCAGCCGCAGTCCAGAGATTGGTAATGAATACGAACAGACAATTAGTGAGGTAAGCGAACAGAATGTTGAGACATTTGAGGCCTCCAGTAATTTGAGTATCGGTGAAGTTGTGACAGCGGGCACGATTGAAACTAATAACCTTGAACACTCTGGCAATGAGGAGGACAAGTGTCTTTCTCCAGCTTTCTCCTCACAAACTTCACCAGAGATCAAAACCACTTCACAATCGCATGACACTGATCATCAAGACAGCTTGCAGTTTGCCTCCCAGTCCACCGTGAACTATAACAGCAGTTCTAAAGGGAGTTGGCCAAGAACAGAAATGACTCAAGGTTCAGAAGATCAGAGAAGGAACACACCTGTTGATCCCATACAGTCATTATCAAAGTCCGCTGTCTCTGAACCTAACATGGCTGATGCAGAGGGGTGGTCTGAATGTGTCAAGAAACACAAACGGAAAAGGAATGAAAGTCATGCAACAGAAGAAAGTGTTGGAAAATTGCTAATGATCCCAGTCGACACTGTGTCTCCTGAGACTAAAATGACATCAATGCCTGGCAGCAAAAAAAGGAAAAAACGAAAGGAGGGTGTTTGGGTGTCTGGGATTGGATTTGCTGTCAACAACACGGCAGATAACTGTCTTGTTACAGACGGGGGTTCTACTGATGCTCATAATGGATCAAAAACCACAACAGACCTCACAGTACACTTTACCAGCAGCCATGATCAACATGGATCCCATCCAAAGAAAAAGAGGAAGATTATTACAGATGAAGTGGGAGAAGATGTTTGTGAATTAGGGCCACCCCCACGGTCTGTTGAAACTAGCTTGGAAGGTTCAAAAGGGTTCTCTGAAGTTTCTGAAAGAGTGAAAGAAAAGAAAAAGAAGCGCAAAAGACTCCCCTCTGTAGCTGCTGTTGGTGAGCACCTCACCTCAATGGACACTGAATGTCTTGCTGAGAGGAGCAGTGACACTGCAGAGCTAAACAAATCCAAAGGACACAAGAACACAATGGCTGCTAGCTCCAGGAACTCTGGAGCCAAAGATCCCCACGTTTTTCTTAATGGTTCAGGTGCTTCTGTCAATGCTTGCAATGGCACACAAAGTTTGGCTGAGATTGAGGAAGCCTTTGCAAGCCATGAGAATGAGAGGATGGCAAAAAAGAAGAATAGGAAAGCTGACAAAGTGAGTGCAGACCAGACCAACGTACACCTTCCGTCCGATGGCAAGCCCTTATTAGAAAGCACTCCAGCCAACCCTTGCCAAGCTGGAACAGCAGAGCTGTGTAAGAGTCTGAAGAAAGGGAAAAAGAGAGATGCAACAACAGACTGGGCTGTAATGATACAGCGACCATCGAACACACTGGACACTGTGCTGTACTCGTCTGGAATGACAGTAGTGAAGAACACCGACCAGGAAGCAGATTCCAACTTTGACACCGGCAACCATAATGAGCACAGGTCAAAGAAGAAGAAAAAGAAGAAGAAAGCTGACACCCAAGGCGATCGCCCTGAAGACGCAATCGCTGTGGCTTTGATTGATTGCCTGGAGGAAGCGCACTCTGTCAAACAACTGACTCAACAGAGGAGGAGAAAGGGTAAGGCTCTCTGTTCTGAGGGTGATAGTCCTGCCTTGGAGGCCAAGGATGGAGTAAACCAGGGTATTGTTAGTACTCACACGCAAACATCTTCTGACACTACATCAATACATGACATTTTACAAAAGATCAAGAAAAAGAAAAAAGACAAGAACAAGAACATTGACATAAATGGTGGTTCTACAGATGTGTGCAATGGCTCACGTTTTACACCAGAGGTCACCACTGACCTGGCCAGCAATCATAGAGATAAGGGGACACAAAAGAAAAAGAAGTACAAAGAAGATTGTTGGTTGGGGAAACCACATGCTGATGAAGATATGACTGGGGAAAATGTTGAAAAAAGGAAGGAAAAGGACAAGGCTGCTTACTCTAAAAGCCCTGAGATTGTTGTTGAGGAGACGGCAGACCAGCATCTTGTTAGCAGGGATTGTCTGATCCCTACTCGCGCTGTGCCATTATCGGACAATCAAACAATACCGGACTGTGTTGAAAAGGTCAAGAAAAGAAAAAGAGACAAGAAAATTGTCTGCGCTGAGGGTCTCACCATTGACTGTGAGGTTGAGAATACTGGTCCTATGGGCATTGACTTGCAAACTATGTCAGAGTTCACTACAGATGTGTCCAGCAATCATAGAGAGCAGAGACTAAAAAATAATAGAAATAAAGAAGATTGTTTCCTGGAGACACTACATCATGATGAAGAACTGACTGGAGACTTCAAGAAACAAAGAAGGAAAAAGAAAAAGACAGCCTGCGTCGATAGCCCTGAGGTCATCATAGAGACAAGAGACCAGCGTGTTAGGATGGATGAGCTGATCCCCATCCACACTCTGCCAACATCAGACAATCAAGCAATACAGGACAGTGGAGAAAAGATTAAGAAAAGGAAAACAGACAAGAAAGCTGTCTCCTCTGAAGGTTCCATGATTGACTATGAGGTCAAGAATACCATTGACTTGCAAACTACACCAGAAATCACTATTGACTTGACCAGCAATCATGGAGAGCGGAGGCTGAAAAAGAAAAAGAAGTACAAAGGAGATTGTTGTGTGGAGAAAGCACATCCTGATGAAGAACCGTTGGTAGACAAGAAACAAAGGACAAAAAAGGACACCTCTGTCTATCATGATGGCTCTGTGGTTGCCTTTGAGGTCAAGGATACGGCAAACGAGCATGTGCTTCGGACCAATCGACTCAACCCACCTCCCACTGCATCTTCAGAGCCTCAGGTAATACAGAGTGCCACTATTGACTCTACAGTAAATGTTGACTTACAAACTACAGAGGTTGGCGCCGACCTCACTGGCATCAAAAAGATCAAAAAGAAGAAAAAGAAAATCAAAGAAGATTGCTATCCGGAGAAACCAGATACGCCCTTTGTTGTCATAGAGGGTTGTTCGGCAGATGTCTACAAAGACTTACCAACTACAGAGGTTGGCGTCGACCTCACTGGCATCAAAAAGATTAAAAAGAAGAAAAAGAAAATCAAAGAACATTGCTATCCGGAGAAACCAGATACACCCTTTGTTGTCATAGAGGGTTGTTCGGCTGATGTCTACAAAGACTTACCAACTACAGAGGTTGGCGTCGACCTCACTGGCATCAAAAAGATTAAAAAGAAGAAAAAGAAAATCAAAGAACATTGCTATCCGGAGAAACCAGATACATACAAGCAGCCGATCCCAGCTTATAATGGTTCACAAACCATACCAGCGGTCATCGTGGACTTACGTTGGTTCCAAAAAAAAGAAGAAACGGAAAAGACACCAGACGACCAATGCGGCATATCTTCATCATGGTATCTCTGGGCCAACCAGACCTGGCCTCGAAGTCCTAGAGGGGCAGTCTGGAGTTCTGAAAAGAACCAAGAAAAAGGACAAAAGACCCGCTAGAGACACAGCTGCTGATCCAAACGAGGTGCTGATACCAACAGACAATGAATGCTTTCCTGCACCTCAAAAGAAGAGAAGACTCTCTAGTGATGCTGGAGAGTTAAAAAAACGGAAAAAGGACAAGAAGGCAGGTTCAGAGTAAGGTTGTTATGAGCTGTGCTCCTCAAATGGAAGAGGTGAAGAAAGGACAAGAGAAAAGCCATTTAATAAGCAGAGCAGGGAAGCAGTCATGGCTGATCCTGCTAAGGCAACACATTTGTGTTATCTCTCTTTTTTTTTTTTTTTACATTTTGTGTGTGGTATGGTAGCCACTTCACTGAATGACAAACTCAATGCCGTCACATGCAAACTCGGCAACAAGTGTTCCGTCAAGGAACAACGCAGCAGAAAATCTTCCTGAGTCAAAATATTTAGGAGGCCGGTAGAGAATGAAAGAGGAAGCGTCTGGCTGGGTGCTGAGGAAGATGGCGAAATGCTCAACGACAGGCCATCGATGGAAAGAAGAACAGAAAAAAGTTCAAAACTGCCCTGTCAGTGTTACTCTGATGTTGGATTTTCTTTTTTTTTTTTTTTTTTTTGGCCGTTTTTCATTCTTTATTGAGAGATAGTGACAGGATTAAATCAGAAAATGGGATGAAGAGTCGGGGTGGAGACATTGCAGTGAAGCCGGCCAGGGGGATTGAGCCTGCGACACTACTCGGCCAATGGTCTGGGGGACACGCTATCTACCCACTCGGCCACCGCATGCCCCCCTCTGGTGTTAGATTCCTAATGACAGCCTGGCAAGCCAAAACAAACTAATTGTTCATGCATGGCTGGAACGTGCGTTTGGGTCTGGAGTCGATGGGATCGAAACAGGTGTCTTGGGGGGAGAGAGGGAGGGTGCATTATTAAAAAAATATAAAAATCAAAGTCTTGCCAGGCTAATGCACATCTACGGTAGTCTGCTGGCAAGCGCACCGCCTCACCTTGGATATCACTAAGGACTAATGGACGTTGTCTCAATGTATCAACATTAGCAAACATTACAGTTAATGACAGCACCATGAAATACTGTGTGTGTGTGCATACAGCAGAAAGAATGGGAGAGTTTGTTTTAACTCTAATCATTTGTACATGTTCTAAGCCAGTTCTCTTCACTATTGTCCATGTTCGGCTGACTGTGGACAACAGTGTGGTTCGACTCCAAATTTGTATGGGTCTAATCCTTGTACTGTGTGGAGGGGGCCTCAGAGCAGTGTACTAGGTGTGCCAACATGGAGTTAAGCAACATTCACAGAAAATCGATGCGCAGTGAAAAAGAAAAGGTTGTTCCTGATTTATAACTTGCTGGTCAGCTTTGTGTTGGGAAGGGCAATGTTCAAGTCTTATGGCTGCCCTTCCACCCGGTGATTGAAGACGAGTACAATCCTAGTGGATTGCAGTGACCATTGAATGAAAGCAATAACAGATTTAAATTATTTTTTTACATGTTTTTTTTAACGGTTTAATTAGCACTGATCATTGAAGAAAATTCTGTCTAAACATACATGTTTATAATATAAAGAAAATATCTTCATAAAGAATGTGTATATATGTTCTTCTTTTGAATGCATTTAGATATCTTTGGAAATGTTTTTTATGTTTTCTTTTTTTTAGGCTTTGAAAATCATCGATGCCAGGTTTGACATCAAAAATGTATATTTGTTCATGTTCTGAAAGACTAGATGGGAGGGGGTGGGGACAGATGTGGAAATATGCATTTTGTGACGTTATGATTTCATGGTTATGTTTCATTTTATGTTTATAAACGATCATGAAATACATTGACAGTAATAACATGTTTACAAACATATGGATTAATGGTCTTTGCTGACATCTCTTCATCCGTTTACACAGCTGTGTACACATGTTTTTTTTATTGAGTTGCAATAAGTCTTTTTTTTTTACTGTTTTTTTTGTTGTTGCAGTGCTGTCTATTTTAAGGCAAGCTGGTCTCTGTTGGTGAATAAACACTCATTCCACAATGTATTGCCTAAAAGGGGCCTTGTACCTGTTGAATCTATGCATTTCCCAACGCCAAGATCCAAAGTTCACCTTACTTATTACTTCTAAGTGGTAGTGGACCATTTTCTTCAGAAACTAAATTACTATATTGCAGAGATTGCAAGTAAAAAAGTACTTGACTATTGTACTTCAGTTATTTTTCAACTAGTACCTTTAGAAGAATTTATTTCACTGACGACTTTTTACCTGTACTCAGGACATTTTCCACTCGGTACTTACTACTCGTTACTTTCCAAAAACAGATTTTTTGCTTTTTATTAACTATATTAATATACTCTTATTTTGTTGCCGTAACGACACCGATCTCAAATACATATAATACACCACAAACAAATAAATTATTTCCTGAAACAAGGGGCATTTTTTAAACTTTTAAATATACTTTTGAGTGTATTTTAGAGCCTGTACTTTTTATTTCGACTTGCATAGATATTTGGATCAGTACTTTGTTCTAAAATTGTTTTTGTATAAATGTATTTTACATTTTAATCAAGTAAGAAATCTGGGTACTTTTTGCCATTTCTGTTTTTGTGTGCCTTATATTTCAAAAAACAATGTTTTTAATTCAGATGTCATGCATGCAAACCTTCAACCGTGATGTGGTTAACATAAGTGTAATGTATGCTGGAAGCGCCAGCCGGGGCGAACATGAGTGCACTGTTGGATAGCTGGGATGCACACGAGTGTACTGTATCCAGGACAGCTGGGAAGAACGCAAGTGTACTGTATCCTGGACAGCTGGGGTGAACACGAGAATGTATTGAATACTGGACCGACGCTGAGGTGACACCAGCTGGGTCAGCTCTGCAGGGCAGCGTGGGAACAACTTGGTCACATTGAAAACCTGTTTACTAACTTCGTTCACCCCGTGGGGTGTATGTAAGGGGACCTGCAGGGCAGCCAGATGTCTTTGGGATGGGAACGATTTGGACAACATGTCCCCAGCAAAATCTGTCCCCAAAAATGTCCCTGTTTCAAGCATTTCATGATTTCATGATTTGTTTTGTTCTATTCTGTAATTTAATTGTTGTCTTACTTAATGTTACTGTGAGAGTGCTAAAGAAAGTATTGCTATATTTAGACAAATAGATGTATTTTGTCAATTCCTGCTACAATTTTTATTTTAGATTTAATTTTTATAGACTAGAAACGCAGATCTACAATAACGTAACATTGGATAATGCAGTATAATGTAAACACCACTGTATACATATAACATGTTGTACAATGTGTATCTCAAAACTAACACGACAGGCTAAACAAATATTTCCTGACATGAGCGGCTTTTTTAGTACTTTAGAGTACATTTCAGAGGCTGTACTTTTTACGTTAAGTATGTATTTGGATCAGTAATTTGTAATCTTACTCAAGTTTGCTTTTACAAATGCATTTTACTCAAGTAAGGGGATCTTTAACAACGGTCCACAGCCCGAGTGCGTGTGTTGGACTGTACAATGGGGGCGGGGCTGAGAGAAAGTGGGCGTGACCACAGCCCTGCGCGTGGCCAAATTATGTAAATTGCCCCACGGTGTCATCCCCGTGGTGCGCACAACACACCACAGCACCACTAAAACCCGCGTCTTTCTGCCCGACCCGGGGCGCCAAGTCCCGCGTCGACATGTCTTCACACGCCGTGGTCGGCTTGCCCGAGGCGCGGAAGGTGGCGGTGATCGGAGGTACGCACGGGAACGAACTTTCCGGGGTGACCCTCGTCAACCTGTGGATGACGGACAGCTCCGAGATCCAGCGGAAGGGGGTCGAGATCAAGCCGTTCATCAGCAACCCGCGGGCGGTCAGAAAGTGCTGTCGGTACGTGGACACGGACCTCAACCGGGCGTTCACGGCTGAGAACCTGAGGTGAGCGGCCGTCGGGGCGGCTGTTGTTGGGGGGGTGGTGGTGGTGGTGGTTGTTGTTGTTGTGGTGGTGGTTCGTCAGTGCCAGCATTTGATGACACCACCAGCCCGTCTCGTTGACATGGAGACGGCTCATCCCACCCAGGGTGTCCTGTGTGGGGGGGACCGTGTTTACCACGGCCCGCTGTGTTGTGCCGTTCACCTTGTGACAGGTGCGCCCCGGGAGAGGACACGAGAAATGGAGACTGGTTCCTCCTCCACGGTGTCTTAATACAGTAGATAAATCTAGGGGGGATCTTAAAATAAACACCACACTACGGGTGGATCATCCGGACGTCGGCCGTCACCCCACTCGGGCTGTCAGTCTCCAGCCTCGTTGTGGTCCGTGGAAAATAACACGGTGCATTGTGCGCTCTGTGTTACGTCACTCCGCCAGGCCGCGTCCCAACAACAGCTGAGCGTGAGCGGCTTTCCGATGACCGCGGACTGTAACCCAGTCACTGGGTCCATAGTGCGGGATTACACGTCAATCAACAGCAGCAACACCTGATAGCGGAGGGTTTTATTGACGTTATTACGACGTTATTACATAGATTGGTCGTTGCACGACAACACTCACTACGCAGAGATTATATGTATTCAGGTGTTTTAGTCGATTACACGCGGTTCTCCGATAATTAACTTTCAAAGCTAGATTTGCTAAGGAACATTTCACAAAGTGAATATTAATCTAAACCGAGAAATTCACAATGTAATGTTCAGTACCCATTCATTATACGTTGGTGCGCGTTGTTCATGCACTGGGATGTTTGTATGTTATATTTAGACTGCACCTGTCTGTGACCCGGGTTATTTAGGCCCCGACCCCGCTTTTTACAGCCGTTTGTAACTGACTTGAGACGACTGACAACACGGTTTTTTTTTAAGTTTGTGGGATGCAAAGTCTCTTGAAGAAATTGCCACGTATTGGAAAGCGCCATTATTATATATGAGCTAGATATAATGTAACAAGTTCATATTATCATTATTATTAGTACTAGTAGTAGTATTGGTATTGGTATTAGTATTGGTGTTATTATTAATATGTGTATTTCTCTAAATGAAACGCAGCTGCGTTGCTTTGCGTGCTCGTGTTGCTTCCAGCAGAGCGCTCCCTCTGCACGTGCAGCCAGCCAGCCAATCAGCAGCCAGGCAGGCTGGCTGCTGATTGGCTACTGGTTGGCAGAGCCAACCTCGTTAGCCCGTCCATTGGCCTCGTGTTGCCAACGGCAAAACTGTCACTGTCTGTTTTTTCTGGATTAATGTTTAAAATGACATGAATATCCATAGGGTGGATTGCCATAATGTGAGCCCTTTTTTTGCAGCTTCCTATTGTGGGACAGTCAGTTGCCAAAAGTGGAACAGTGAAATGTAGTGTTGAACAGTTAACTTGATGTTAGACAGATTACCATAGTTTGCTTTTACCATAGTGTCACTGACATTCATCAGTGGCCAGAGCCACTGGCAGTTTTGTAGTAAAATGTCCAGCAACCCCTTAAAATGTTAAGCAATCCCTAAGCAACTAAAACTATTCTAGCTACACCACTGACTGAGATCACAAGTATCGGTATCAGCTAATGAATAACAGAATCGCCACTACACTAAGAAGAGTAGAGTCACTAGAGTCAGAACGATATATCGCACACTGATATTGGTGCTGTAACGGTATCGATGAATTTCCTGCTGATACAGAGGAATCTGCATTGCATGCATGGCTAAAATTAATAATTTTTAAGACATTAGTCATTTTCCCTCCAACTGTCTCTTACCCCTATATAAAAGCAACATTACATATTGATAACAATCTCAATGAAAACGACATGACATGTAGATATAGTGTGTGAGTGCCATTATCCATATACATTCCATGAGACATGTGTCTAATAAACCTAAGCAAAAGAACACCAGCAATATGTGTCATCACCTGAAAAAGACTCACCCTGTTCTAAATGACGATGGCATGGAAATGACTACAAGACTAAAAAAGCTTAACTTCCGCCAAACCCCTTTAACAAGCTGGTGGACAATTGACTGACAGCACTTTTTGTTTCAGGTTTTTGCTTTCTTTTACAGCTCTAACGTTCACTATATCGGTTATTGGTATGGGGCCAAAAAACTCATCAGTCGGCCACTACAGAAACAACCATAGAACCATACACAGCTCACACTGAACTCACAGAGAATGCTTGTAAACTCACAGAGAATGCTTGTAAAGTCTGGAGAACGACCCTGCATTGTTGTGTCCTCGGTTTGCTCCTCAGCGCCCCCAGTGGTAAGGATGTTCCGTACGAGGTGCAGCGAGCCCAGGAAATCAACCGTCTGTTCGGACCCAAAGGCAGCACGGACGCCTACGACGTGATCTTCGACCTGCACAACACCACGGCCAACATGGGCTGCACCCTGATCTTAGAGAACTCCAAAGACCACTTCACCCTGCAGATGATGCACTACATCAAGGTGTGTATTCAAACTATCCTGGGTTTACCTTTTTTTGTGTTCAGACAAACGATAATATACTCTATTTAGTCACACATGTACAGTGAAATTCTTCCTCCACATTCATCCCTGAGGACTGGTGGGCAGCAGCAGTGCAGCGTCTGGGGGCCAACTCCAGATTTTGAGCCAGTCCCTTGGCCAGGGGCACTGACTGGAGCAGGTTAACTAGAACGTGATTTTTGTGTACCATTTTTGAATGCCCAGAGGAAACCCACACAGACATGGGGAGAACATGTAAACGCCACACAGAAAGGATCTGGGCTGGGATTTGAACCCAGGATGTTCTAGCTCTGAGGCAGCAGTGTTACCCACATCCCCCCAACGTTGATTTTTTTTTTAATGCACGCAAACCGAGAGGTGAGCGATTGTTCGACTGATGGTTGACCAATACATGATTCGTTTTATCAATAGTCAGCAATAGTCTTGAAATACAATAATATAATAATTCTGAAGTTCTGAAACATGTGAATTGGACAGATTGGACTTAAAAATGCATGTGAAGAAAATCATCAAAATTAATTATGAATATATATTATTCTGAATTAATGAATTATGAATTCCCTGTGTGTGTCCAACGTGTGCGTTCTCCTAACACAGTTAGGTTACATTTCGAAAAAAAGAAATTTAGAATTAAATCGTTTCTAAATTATTTGATATTAGCTGAACCACCCCTGAATTAAATACATTACAAACAGCTTGGACTATTTTATGAGTTGAACAGCTGCATTTTATAGCAAATCATTAGTAAAAAAAAATGCACAATGTGCATTTGAGTCATATTCAGGCCTGAAATATATTTGGTATTTCAAGTTATTATTTTGCCATCTTATTTTGGTAGCTCCAACTGAAGGCTGTCTGTTTTTCAGTTTTTGTGTTAGCTAGTCACAGCTCTTATGCCTTGAGGTGAAATAAAAATGGTTGTTAATGAAAAAGTAAATAACTTGGTCATTCATTATTCAGTGAAATATTTTTGGATTTACATTTTATTTGAATCGAAACATCTTGTTTGAATAATCAATTACTAAAATATTCAATAGTTAACTTGTAGCCCTAGTATATAACTTGTGTGTGTGTGTGTGTGCATTGTCTGTATCATTACTATTGTTGTTAGTGGACCAGTGAATGTTCTACCGGAGTTAATGATGCTGTGAGTGTGCGTGACTAGACTAGTTGGCTCTGGGGTTAAAACAACAGAACTGGTTTGAGTGGTTTCTAAACATGAGGAGTTGAAGAGTCCCGTGCTGGAGAAACAGGTGGACAGTGTTGTGTGTCCCAAATATCTCATTCACTGCTCACTACCACTGGTCTGTCTGAAACTAAATTACAGCAAGATTAAAGATTAATTTCAATTCTCCATATTGCATATACATGATAGCAGTGCACACACATGGAATTTTAGTTGGGCATGAAACAACTTTCAAGATCAACAGGTAATGAACAAGGTAAACACAAAAAGAAAGAAAAACCGTACACAAGTTATGAAGTGGCATTGGCAAAGAATCAGCACATGTAACATGTCAACATATCAAGCAGGGCTACCCCCTGCATTCAATAGCATTATTGTGTGTGGGAAGAAACTGCTTCTCAGTCTAGAGGTCTTAGCACGCAGGCTCTGTAGTGAAGAATAAACTGTTTCTCAGTCTAGAGGTCTTAGTACGCAGGGCTCTGTAGAAGAATCTGCTTCTCAGTCTGGAGGTCTTAGTACACACGGCTCTGTAAAAGAAACTGCTTCTCAGTCTAGAGGTCTTAGTACGCAGGGCTCTGTAGAAGAAGCTGCTTCGCAGTCTAGAGGTATTAGTACACAGGGCTCTGTAGCGCCTTCCTGAGGGAAGAAGGGAGTAAAGATGGTGCGCAGGATGGGAGAGGCCATTGAAAATTATTATTTGCCTCAAGATCCGTTTTATCATTTTATTGACAGCGTTAGTGTGAAAGTTGGATGAGAGGGCGGGGGCAAGCAGAGGTGCAGTATGTGACCGTGAGGGGAAGTGAACTTATGGCGCTGTGTGTGCTGTGAACTGTAATGTGCCGGATGCAGCAGTCTAAGCACCTGAGTGTCTTGTCTCCCTCCAGAAAGCCATCTCTCCGGCCAGTTGTCCCGTGCTGCTCAACGAACACCCACGTCTCAAGTACGCCACGGTCCGCTCCGTGGCCAAGCACCCTGTGGGTGAGTGTCCCTGCTTGTAGCTTGTGCACCAACATGGCGCATCCAGTGTTGTTCTGTTGGGGTCCGACCCATAGACCCCAGATACTATTACGGCTCACTGACTTCAAGGAAGAGGATTCAGTCCACTGGAACTTGGGTCTAGCGCACCCGTAGGGTCAATAGGTCGAGTCCTGACCATTCGCAGATGATGCTATTGTTTAGATTGTCTGCCCATTCTTCACTTACCAATCCCCTCAAGGCAGAGTTTTGTTAGGACGAGTTGGGAGCTCCTTATATGACTGCAGAGTTTTAGAGATCTGCTTTTGATTATCACCATTATGGCTTGGTTTGACAGTCTGTGGAGTTCTTTTATTTCTGTCATATGTGATTTGTCATTACATGATGTGGTTTTGGAACGTCTCCATTGTGTTGCACAGTTTTTAGTTTCTTTTTTTAGTTTTTTCTTTGGCGCAGCAATTTTCTCGATTTAATGATCGCGTTAGTGTGAAAGGACATGAGCAGATCTCATGTGTGCTGTGATCTAAGCCACAGTGTTGTGTTGCTGCAGGTCTGGAGGTGGGTCCTCAGCCTCAAGGGGTTCTTAGAAGCAACATCTTTGAAGCCATGAGAATCGTCTTGAAACACGCGCTGGACTTCATCGAGCTCTTCAACGAGGGTGAGCTAACACAACCTAGCACACGGAGCCAGTAACAGTTTGTACCAGGACTTTTGATTTTGATTGATTTGATTTTGATTTTTTTTCCCAAACGGTTCGTTCTGAACAGAAACGTAATTTTAATATTTCCGGTTATGCTCCGGAATGGTTGTCAGCTGAGAAAATTCAATTGAAGTTGACACTTGGCACCGCAGAGATGCCATGAGGCTGGGAAGGGAAGGCGCTCTGCGGCAGAGACTGAAGGAGCAGCGAACACCTAATGGGACAAAACTTTGAGGAGCTAAATAAAACCAGTAATATAAGACATATTGGTGGTTGCATCGCGGTCAGACGAACAGGCAGAGAGCGATATTTGCATGAGATTGACAGTTTAAAAGTCTTTGGGGGCAGGGTGGTTATAGAGCACCCCCCAGACCATAGGTCGAGCAGCACCGTGGGTTCTCATTCCCTCTCCGGCTTTTCTGCAATGTCTTCCCCCGACTCTTCATCCCATCTCTAATCCTATCGCTATATCTCTAAATAAAGAATGAAAAACGACGCTTGCGTCCAAAAAGTAGCAAAAAAAAGTCTTAATCTTTTATTGATTCATCCATGTGAGTTGGCTGCCATCTGCTGCTAACTTATAATGAAAAGTAACTAAAAACTAACTAAAG
>OMKY01057051.1:0-18179 GCA_900302395.1 Bregmaceros cantori | reverse complement strand
GATGGGGACCCGCTAATGTAAAAATAGATTTGAAAGAAAGAAGTAAAGTAGTGGAAACTGCCGGATTCGAACCCAAAACATTTGGCTTTGCAGGCAAATGCACTACCACTAAGCCAATCAGGCTGATGGGTAACCAGGGAACCAAACGAATTTACCTCTCTACTTAAATGAATTGAAACAACGACAACTCGCTAACACTCGGTCAGCCAATGAATTAACAGAGACGGAGAGTGACGTGGCCGAATGTATGACGCGTTTAGGACTTCTCTGCGTCTATTGGGTGTTCACTTTTGCCCTGCCTACATAATAATCAATCCTGATTGGTTATTCATCACTCTCCACGCCAAAAAAGCGTAGGTGTCAAGTGGCCCAGGACCTCTTCGAGAGAGCAGAAGGACTCCCATTACAATGAATGGAGAATGACGATTCTGAGTGGATAACATGTTTCAGAGTATATTAACCCTTTCATTGCTGATGTGAACTTGACAAGGAACCAATTCTAGAACATAGACAATGTATTAATGTATTATGATGTATCCAATTAAATGAGACAGTTACTTAAATACCTATTGTAATTATAATTACACATATTTAAATATAATAACTTTTTTTTCCTCAGTTTTCTAGGCCTTCTCTGAAGGCCTAGAAGGCCCTGAATATTCCCCACTGATATAACTGTATATGTGTGTATAACATGCCCATTCGCTCCGCGATTTAAAACTTGAATTAAATTAAATTGGGGCGACTGTAATTTATCTCAAAATTAATGAATTTCCTTAACATAAGTTATGGTTTAATAAGTATAAAATAACTATTTTGGAAAGCAATACTCATGTCTCCTTTCACTTTTTTGTAAACAATGTAGCTATTCAATACTCTCAAGAATTCAGGCACATTTTGAAAACATTTATTTTAAAAAAAAAAAAAAAGCATAACAAAAGCATATGCTGATTTTTTTTATTATTGTTTTGGTCTGGTTGTACAAGCTTTCATGTGAGCCATAAGGTCAGTGTGTGATCTGCAGGATCACTGGCAGTTTGTGCTTTGGTGATTGCGCTCAATTAGAAGACTTCCCTGGTCCTTACGTGGCTGAGGTTTCTCAGCGTGTGGTGTCTGGATAGAAAAGCATGGATTCGTCATCTATAGAAGTTCGATAATTAAACATTTATAAGTACAGATATTCGAATAATAATGATACATAGAGCTAGAAATACAAATGGAAAATGGAATAGATGCTTAATATTCACACCTTTCTCTCATAATGGCACATAACAAAAGATTGCGAAAGTATAGAAATTATTGAGATTGAAAAAAGTATTGAAATTTAGATAGACAATAACAACTAAATGTGCATAATAAATTAAAAATAAGCATCAGAAACTATAGAATAATTATATCATCCAAGCCATATGATGCTCGGTCACCACACAATGATGTTTTTCCAAGTTTAATCAAATAGTCGTTAGGTATAGAATCCAAGATAACTGCTTATCACCGCATATCACTAACAAATCTACCTTCAAATTAAAGCTTTGTGAATGAAACTCACAAAATTCACACTTTTAGGATGGTCACGTAATATGATATAAACATGTAAGATATACATTGTAGCATTTAAAAAGATTATTTATTTGTTATAGTGAGAGGGACTACTAACTTGGAGGTTGTTTGACTGTAATCTGCACGGTGTAGGTGGCCAGGGGCGTCACTAAGCCTAGTGTTACACAGGCGAACAGCAAGGACACAAATAGATGTATATGTGTAGAGGTAGGTGTGGAATGAGGGAACCAGCCTCTAGCATAAAGCTTTTTATTCTTCAAGAGACCAAGCAGAAAGAGAATGAACACTGAACTCCCTGGTGTCTTAAGCCGACAGCCGAGGGGTGTGTGTAGATGACATCACAATGCAGTTACAATTGCAGACACAGCAGTTACCACAAGCCAAATATGGGCATGCAAGTGGTGGTCAAAGAATGTCACAGTGTCCACGTGTGTATGAAATTTCCCCAAGAAATGTGAACTGCTACACATGCATGTCTGCCAATCAGTGATGAGATTTGCTCTTTCAGTTTTCATAGATCTTTTATCATTGTGTATACATGATTGTCGATTTATTTTTACTGTAGAATGATTTACCTCAAGCGTATAAGTATATATAAGTTATAGCCTTTTGATTAGATAATTTATTACTGTACACACAGAGTTGGTGATTTTGTTGTACACATGCAATGACAATAAAGATTGCATTCATTCAATACAGTAAGCTGTCAATCAATCATGATGGATAAAAGATTATAAAAAGGCATAGCTATCAACATACTTCTTCCATGACTCTTCATGTACAGGTATGTAGGTAATATTAATCGTTTAATTAATTAGAAGTATGTAGTGACCTGCATATTAATATATTTATCGATGATACACAGGACATGATCACGTGTTTTAGGCTGATGTAATATGCCACATTGTACGTCATTGGGGCCTGGCTGGTGACTGTTCATTGTGACATCACCTGCCAGATAGTTCTGTGTATATTGTATATAAGGAGCAGCCCATCCTCCCTCTTCGCTGATTCCGGTCCTGAATAAAGACATTGCAAGAGGATTTCCCCTCGTCCATTCTTCTTACACCTTACGGAGGTTCCACGGCCTCTAAACTGGTGACCCTCGAATTTTTCTGGTTTTCACCAGGAGAAAGAACACGCAGCCGGGGCTGGACGGTGCTCCAACTACTGAGAAGCGACGACCGCCAACTACAGCCACGCGCCATGGCCAGCGGGGGTCGAGTTCGTGCCATCCTCATCATCTTACTACGGAGCCTGGCGCAGCGTCCTCGTTGCTAGGACAGGGGGTGGTTGGTCGGTTCCCGACAGGGCCACACACACATGTCGGCACCGTGAACTTTTCCTGTTGTTCTGCTCAGTGCTGTCATGCATTTACGCGTGTACCGAAGATGGACCGGACGGCGCTGATGAGGCCACACCATAGAAAAGTGGAGGGGACAAGGCGGGCGCCTTACAGGTGTTGAACACCGGCCGTGGACACGGCGCATGCAGCCGTTTTTTTTCTTTTTTTCCGCACTTCAACATTTAGTAATAGCAATAGTATTTTTAGCCCATTTATAGCTTATAGCCTTACCCAGGGCACAACTTTTTTTTCTGATTTTTCTAAAAGTAAAGCTTTAGCCTTACGCCGTTGTTTTTTTCCCACACATTACAACATTTTATTATTATTATTATTATTATTTTATTTTATTTTATTTATTTATTTTTTAGCATTTTTTTTGGTCTGGGAGGTAGCGCAATAGTATTTTTACCCCATTCATAGCATATAGCCTTACTTACGGCACAACTTCTTTCCCCTGATTTTTCAAACAGTAGGGCTATCCTCCTACTTAAATGTCTAAAACTTCACTATGGCGGATTTGAACCACAAGAAGCCCAAGTTGTAATACACTACACCACGCAGGCTGTTTGGTGCCCCTGTGGCTGAATTTGTCTGTATCTCATTGACCAGTGAATTAAGGCAAAATATTGGCCTCTGTAGTGGTGACAGGAGCAGAACTCGTACCAGCAACCTCTGACAAATATCTATGCTTTCAATTAATTAATAATTAAATTATTAATATTACCTACACACCTTTTAATAATTAAAAGGTATGTCAGTACTTACCTTTTAATACTTATTAACTCACAGTATTTAGTATGTTTAAAGCTTTTATCAAGCATGATTGATTGACAGCCTACTGTATTGATGGATATGCATGCATATCTATCTGTGCCCCTGTATAATGTTAGGCCTAGTGACGCCCCTGGTTGAAGAGTTAATACACAGACTGGTCAGTCTTCAGTTTCATCAAAATTGTCCATGACACAGGGATGGATTTCCATAAGCACTACATTGTAGCGGTTCGCATTTCTTGGGGAAATTTCATACCCACGTGGACACTGTGAGATTCTGTGACCAGCACATCCATGCCCATATTTGGACTGGTGTAACTGTCTTTGTGTCTCATTGTGATGTCAACGAGGGCATTCAGTGTTCCATTGTCATTCTGTTTTGACTCTCTTTGAATAAAGAGGTTTTATGATAGAGGCTGTGTCCTTCCTTACACACATACCTTCTACATTACATATTAATTTATAATAATAGAAGACATATTTATAAAATATAAAATACAAATAAATAAAAAACTCACTTTATGCGACAGGAGTGATTGGGCCATTTCCAGAGGTCTCCCGCTGGTGAACAGCATCGTTTTCTATTGTGTCATGATTTTACATTCTCAAGCCACCATTGACAGAGTTGGGGAAATTGGGAAAGGCTTACTTCTTGATTTGTTTTAGAAAATGTTAAGCCCAATAATTTCTAATAAATGAATTGCTACTATTACAGTATTTCAACTGATTAAGATAGTTTAAGTAATCAAAAGGTAATCAACTTGGAAATGAATTTTGGATTACTTAACGTTCTTGTATTCCCTATTACATCTTAAATGTATTAATTAATGGTTTTAAGTTGGCCCATTTATGTTAGCACCGCTTCAACCATGATAATAAAAACAAAGTCAAACCTTGTCAAAACTGGAAACATGGAGATGTATTAAAAAAAAATAATAACCACAAGACTGCATCGTTTTTGATTGTAACATAGGGGTACGTTTTAATCGACCAATAAATATACAACCAAAAAAAGTGTCGGGTCAGACGAGCGCCAGCAGCCGGCGACCAACACCAGTCCGCGGCGCTCCAGTCGATCCGAAGATGGTGAAGATGGATAGAAGTGGTAGAATGTCAGGAAGACGACACGTGGCCAAAAAATGGCCACTGCATCTCAAAAGAGTTTTTCTGGTGATCTTTGCGAGAGAAGGCAGCGGTCCAAAAATTGGCGTCCTCCGGCGCAGCATAAACTTTTTACACCCAGTTCTTTTTTTAAATATATTACCATAATGTACAAAAAAAGACAAAGAAAAAGACGTTGTCTAGTTCTTCTCCAGATGTTATTTACTTCTGGGCGGGGATCATGCCGTCGATGGCCTCTCCCTTCTCCAGCTTCTTCTCCATCTCAACCATGAGCTTGACACCGTCAACGACGAGCTGCACCTGTTCGACCTCGGAGGAGCCCAGACGGTCAGCGTTGGAGATGTCGAACACTCCGCCGACGGAGGCTGTGTCGACGCCACCTAGTGGTGGGAAAAATCACAGAGGGTGTCAGAGTCAGTAATTAAATTACTTGGGTTTAGCCTTTTTTCCTCCACTAACTATTAATCTGTGTAACAGCTGTAAACGGTTAATCAATGATGATCAATCATTTAGATAATCGCCAACTAATTTGGCGATCAATAATTCGGCAGTGATTAATCGTTTCCTTGTTTGGCACTCTAACATATTGCATTTATGTTCTTCACAATGCCGGTCACCATTCCCAGTTTCATGGTCCTAATACAATAAAGACAACACGTGAGTTTGGGTGGAAACCCAATATATTATAATTATAAAATGGAAAAAAATGTTAGCAATAAGTGGAGATAGCAAAACAACAAACGGTTTGCAATATTAATATTGCAAACTTTTAATTTAATTTGACGTTTCAAAAATAATACAATAATTCATTCAATAATTAAGTCAAAAACAAGCGTGTTACTTTTTATAGACTATATAAATATACTCGATTTTGTTTGTGCAACCACACCGATCAAGTAGAACTATTAACTTTAGGTAATGCAGCATAATGTAAACACAACTGCATACATGTGACATTTTGTACCATATGTACCTTAACAGTAGCGCAAAAAGTTCAAAAAGTATTATCTCCTGACATATTCTTTAGTACTTTTTACTTTTAAAAATACTTTTGAATATTTTTTTTTACTTTCACTGAAGCACATATATATTTGGATCAGTAATTTGTACGCTTAGTTTACTGAAGATGTTTTTTTTACAAATGTATTTTACTTTTAATCAAGTAAGAACTCTGAGTAGTTTTTGCAATCTGTGAAAAACAAGAGGGCGCAGCTAACTCACCGGTTCCACGCTTCTGCAGACGCAGTCTGGTGAGGATCTCCTCGAACTTGGCGTGTGTGGACAGCTTGGGGAGCTTGACGTGGACACCGCCACGCAGGCCGGTTCCCAGGTTGGAGGGGCAGGTGAGCACGTAGCCCAGATGCTCGTTCCACATGAAGCCGTGGTCGTGCTTCTTGAAGGTCTCCTCAATCTACAGGGCAGGTGAAATAAGGGAAGACAAAAAATGTCAGTTGTCACACGCAATGTAAGTCTAGTCAGAACCAACAAATTGAACGCGACTGGATGGTCCGGTGGGTCTGGACTTTTAAAGTGGTGCATAAAAAGTGTAAAATTTAAAAAAGGCAATCAAATGAAGTCATCAAATCACAGCAAGTAGGCGTGACAAGTGGCAATGAGCCCCACATTTAAATTTGAACAAAGGCCTGTCTTAACAGGGCGCTGATTGGGCCGCCCAAATTTTATTCGTCTGCCTGGTTGGTCCAGACCCACCGGTCTGTCCCATTTAAAATTTTTACAACTACAATTAAAATAAGGCCACAAAATGGAGACGGGCCAGCGGATAGTATTACGGTGTGCAAGACGATCAGTCCAGTGGTCGTTTCTGCCCACATACCTTAATCATTTTAGTCAATGTGATTGATCTGGACATGGACCCTAACGGCAAAACTAGAGAGAAGAATTCAGGCCACAGAAATGAGATCCGCAGGCTCCTCGACATCTCGCATAGAGAACACATCATCAACGAAGAAGTGAAAGCTAGAATGAAACCAGCCATCGGACCATATGAAGATCTACTAACCACAGTCAAAAAACGGAAACAAAAATAGTACGGAAATGTCACAAGATCCCAAGGACTCTCAAAAACAATCCTTCAAGGCACAGTGTCAGGTGGAAGGAGGAGAGGAAGACAGAGAAAGCAATGGGAAGATAACATCAAAGAGTCGACAAGGTGCAGGCTGAGCGACACCATGCGAAAGGCCGAGGACAGTGAGAAAGACGGAGAGAGCTGGTTGCAAAGTCTTCAGTGGCGGCCCAGCGGTCAGCCAGACTATGGGACTGGGGTGATGATGATCTGTTTACCTTGGTCAGGCCAACGCAGAAGCGTCTGAAGACCTCCTTCATGTTGCCTCCCTTCTGCATGGAGATGACGCGCAGGTGATCCTCCTCGTTCACCCACACCAGGAAGCTCTTCTGGTCGTTGTGCCTGTCACACAACCAAAGACTTTAGTTTCCCACCTAGATTACATCCACACTACAGTCTGTCAATTTTCCCTCGAAAAAGGATTCAAAGTGAGACACCCGCAACCAGCACAGGTATGGTGCCTGTGACAGGCACAAGCACGTCTTACCCTGATCTCTCTCGGGAAACACCACTGAAAATGCATACTGAAATTTGTTCTTCCTTGATCTTAGCCAAATCGGTTTTCGGTTGTGTTTTACAAATTTTACAATTTAAGCTGCACTTAAAAAATTAAATCAACCTTTTTTTCCCCCTTTTTCTTAAAAATAACATTTTTCCGGCGTATGCCATTTTCCCATTTTATTTGTTAGTGCGAAAGTGGGGTGAGAGAGGCGGGGGTGGGGGACCTTGCAGAAATGCCGGCGAGGAAAGGAGAACTCGCTGCCCGAACCTGTGAACTAAGCCACAGATAGTATATACTGGATGCGGGTGTCTTACCGCTGGATGAATATATATTGCTATATGAATAAAGTTTGAGTAGATTGTGATGTGGGTGGCGCGTGTCTCCTCACCAGATGCCACGGGCGTCGGGCCAGTCACGGGCCATGCCAGCGCAGGTCAGCAGGGGGGAGACGGGCTTGTCGAACAGGAAGTGATCGTTGATCAGCTGGTCCTGCTCGGCGTCGCTCATGCCGTTCAGGGGGTAGTACTTGCCCTTGAACTCGCCCTCCAGGTGGGCCAGGGCTGGAGAGAGGAGCAGCAAACCATAAGAATGTGCAGTTTGTCTTGCTAATATGATACACAAAACTCACAAGAACATAGCCTGGTATTCATGCGTGCATGAATACATGCACGCATTGCAGGCGACTGGAGGTCTGGATTAAGCAGGCTCCGGCTTTTCTGTAATGTCTCCCCCGACTCTTCATCGCAGTTTCCGATTTAATCCTGTCACTATCTCTCTCAATAAATAATGAAAAAAAAGTCAATCAAATAAAGTTATAAAATCACAACGCTGAAAATCACAACAAGTGGCACGTCTTGATTCCAACAATGGGGCACTGATTGGACCGCCCGAATTTGGGAGACAATCTGATTTGTCTGCCTGGTTGGTCCAGACCCACTGGACCTTCTAGTCGTGTTTTCTGGCCATAGTATTTTTTTTTGCGCAATTCCTTTTTTCCTCATCACTCCCACCCCAACCTTCTCTGATTAACTGAATGATGGGCAGTTTGGTTCCAGCAATCAGCAATTGATTGAGAAAACATATATGCTTGTATGCTTGCATGCTACATAGGACATATCCATCAAACAAAAACCCATTGCACCCTAATTACTGTTCAGTCAGTGAACTCACCATCGATGGACAGCTTCTCGATCATCCTACGCTCGCCACGGCTGTTGTGGGGGGGCAGGGTGAATCCCTTGATGCTGCGGCCAGTACGCACGCGGCTGGACAGGACGTAGTTGGGGTCCAGGTCATCACCTCCCTGTGGAAAAAAATGATACATAAAGCATTGTTAAGCCTTTCAGTGTCATTTCCACACACTCAAGAATTTGACACTTCCAACCAATATTCACTAGATTTTATAAGCAAACAATAAAGTTGACGGTGAATTACTATTGTCCTGTTGTTTTTTTTACTTGAGGGTTGCACTTTTAAGTTGTTGTTTTTTTGCCACAAGCGCCATTTTTTCATTTTACGGACACTGTTAGTGTGAGGGGGGGAGTGGGGACGAGCAAAACTTCAGTATCTGATGGCGAGGGGAAGCGATCTTACGGTGCTGTGTGTGCTGTGATCTAAATGTTTAACCCACTATGCCACGCGGCCAGCCCCAAACTTTTAACTTTTTATGTGTGTTGTGCTACAAGCTGATGTGACCAAGTGCACTTTGGCCATGACGATAAGGGATAATAAAGTATATCTTCATGGTGCCCAGCAGTATTGAATCCTCTCACGGCCATTAGATGGTTCTGGAACATCATTTATGGCACATTGTGACATCATCACCAAACGTCATCTAAGGCGTTGTATGACTCATTGGCTCTGTCCGAAATCGTTCCCTATCCTCTACTCCCTATATACTGCACTTAACAGCAACGTCCAAGATTTCGGACACTAGAGTTTTAATGTGTCTCGCAAAGCACTATGAGTTGTATTGCTTGGACTAGGGTACATGGAGTATTTGGACACCCTTACAAAATGGCGTGCGCCCCATATAGTGCTCTTCATAGGGAATAGGAAGCGATTTCGAACACAGCCACTGTCTGTCTGCATGCCATGTTCTCTGTTCAATCTCAACATTTCAACGAGAGAATCTCTCCCTCCTCACCTTCAGGTTCTCGAAGTTGAGGTCAGTCTTGTGCTTGTCGGTGGGCTTGTATCCACCATGACGGTCGCTGATGACTGGGTCCAGGAGATCCTTGAACACCTCGTAGGACTCCTCATCTCCAGCCACACAACCCACAGTCATGATGAAGGGGTGGCCTGCAGAGGGATCAGCCAGACGTCACAATAGGGTTCTTCAACGTTAGGTCATAATGACGTCTGTATTCAGAAACACGTTTGTATATTATCAGTATTATTATGATAGAGTGAGAAAGGGATAGCCCTGAAAATTGATGGAAGCGTCAACGAAACCCAGGAATACTGTAGAGCCATGCTTTCTGTAGGATTCAACAGTTTCTGAATTTTCGACAGGAATCCGAATTGTAGCGTCACAGGAGCTGTGTACAGGGAGTTTCCCCATTAGTGTTGGCCTAAAAGATTTTGTGCTATAATTAAGTGTTATTATAAAAAAAAGTCAGCCACCTTGCAAGATTTTATGTTTTTAGGAATTCAATGTATGTGCTTTATCTTAAAACCAAACAACTATTATGAAATTCAAAACAATGTTTGGGGGCAAATCCATTCACCCACTCATCAATTCATGAACCCTCCCTAGAGCATTAACACACTGAATCTGGGACAATTCCATCCATCTGTGTCCCCCAGAAGTAAATAAGAAGTAAAAGAAGAAAATAAATTAAACTATTGTGCTATTATTTCAAGAGTCAATGCTTGACAGGTCCTCTTTGTGTGTTTTTTCTTGTTTTGTTCATTTGTGCAAAATGTGCCGCAGCCTCTCTTGTTATGACACACATGGTGCGTCTATGCCACCCTGGTGTGCGTGGTCTTACCAGGGTTGTCCACTCCGGTCTGGATGATGTCATCCAGGGTGAAGCCACTGGGGGTGGACTTTCCCCTCAGCTTGTTGTAGATGTCCTTGGTCAGCACCTAGTAACACACACACAGATGCATTTAAAACCAATGACCGATAGAATAAATATCACATTTGGTGTAATGGATGCGCTGTCCACTATGGGTCACTGTGCCAGACGCAAACCGCGCACACGGCTGGTTGAAATATGTCCAATACAATGACCCAATCTTATACATTATAACTAAAGTGTTATATGTTGCACATATCAAAACTACATAATTAATATTATATACAATTTTTATATATGATATGTCATTTTTACATACAATATTTTATTTTCCACAAATTCCTGGCAAATAACGAGAGACAGTGCTTCACTGTATAAGCGCTCTACAAGCCAGTTCAAATGTTCTTAATATATATTTCCTATAGTTTTATTTACATTTTAACATTTTCGAGAGGTTATTTTATTTTATTATTGAATTTGCTCAAAAGAAAGTGTCCGTGACACTCGTGGTCATTGGGGTCAGTGCTAATGTGTGTTTAGAGTGTGTCTTTATAGTAGCCTGGAAAGCCAGAACAATCTATTCGTTTCTGCAAGGTTCATGGGAATCTTGTGTGCGATGCGGGAATGAGTTGATTGTTTTGGCTCTACAGAGCTCCAGTGTAAACACACTGCTGTCCACTGGGTGTCACTGTGCCAGACAAATTGCTGCCTCACAGCCAAGCAGTGGTGGTGGTGACAGCGTGAGAACCCCTACCTTGGCCATGTGGTTGTTGTGCTTGGACAGGTCGGGGAACTCCTCGTCGCAGTTAAACTTCATCTTGTAGTCATTGTGGCAGTTCTTTGCCATGATGGCGGCTGAGTTTGGCTCTGGAAGAGAGACACGCATACGGTTAGCATACACAATAATTACAAAGCATTTGTTGGGTATTAAAAAAACACACTCACACGTAAACACAAATTGTCGAAAAGGCTCTTATAGGAAACATTATGTTTCATTTGTACATATGCATTTTGGAGGCGCACTTTCAACATCACAACAAAATGCATGAAAATGGATTGCACTGAAACAGTGAGGGGGTCTCAAGAAGTTTCTACTAGAACTACACATTTGAGAAGTTTCTAGTTGAACTACAAAAAGTCACATGTGGGTTTTAAGTTAAAATAGAAACACGGGAAAAACATCCGAAAAGTCTCTAACCGCAATTAACCCTATGCGTACTGGCTGGGACCTCGCCAAGCCTCCGAAGAGCCTTATCGATCAGCCTTTGTGTGAAGACTAGACACCTTATCATTCTCTCTCTATCTCTCCCTCTCTCTCTCCCTCTTTCACACTCACTCTACCAACTCTACCCAAAACCCTCTCCCCAACCTGCCTTCCCTCACTCCCTCCGCCTCCTGCCTCACCCCTTCACTCCAGCCATGCCTGACAGCTGTGTGCAGACTACCAGCCTTTCTGACTGTATAAATAGATTCACAGGCTCCCCTCTCCTCTTCCCCCCCCCCTGCACCTGTTCCTATGCGTCGGCCAAGCTAAAAATGCTTTAAAATGAAGTCAAAATGCCTTTGAGCCTTGTGGCCATGCAATCGAGAATGGCCTGCAATGTTTTGTTTTGCAGTTTTAGGTGATGAAAAAAGAGGAGTGAGACTTTGCATAACTGTGTTACTCACACACAAACACGGTGTTTCTTCTTACACACCCATACACACATACATAGACACACCCACAGACACACACACCCCACGCTTTCCCTCATTCCATCTAAAGAACATGGTGTGCATTAAGGCTCATGCAAAATAGGATTAGACATTCAAATTATTTTCATTGGGAAAATGGAATAACAGTCGACCATTACAGTATGATATACACAACCGATAATCACATACAAGGGAGGCGGTCGGCGTTTTTTGTTGCAAATTTCACGATCGAAGCTGCGCCAGTCTCTAAGTTCGTACTGACAGCTATAGTGTGCACATGCTATGAATTTTTCGAGATGCACAGACACTCACACAACGATCCTGTGCCACTTGCTGTCTTTAACGCAGCGTGCACACAATGCAGGGCCACACAGGCCTAAGTCGTCTGATATTTATTGCTTTTAACAGCTATTTAAAAAAATGTGTTGCAGATATAAACAATATTCCACAACAAACACTTGGGCGCTTGTATCTTTTGCACACTTCAAAATTCCAAATAATTAAAAAAAAATTCTTCTAAAAGGAGTTTATCCAGTTATCTGACATTGTTTGCAAGAGATGTGTTACCATGACAACAGTAGCCCCCATGTCTCCACAATGTTCCATTATGATATACATATACACCTGAATTTTCCACAGGAAATTAAGCCTTCTTTAAAAAGCCTTTGGTGTGACTTCAGATTTTTTACTTTAAGGATGGCAGTTTGCCTTCTTCACTTGGTATTAATGTAAAAGTCCTCATGACGGCTTAAAAATTGCATCCTGCAGACTCGGGAAATTGTGTATTTCAATATTCATTTACCTGTTTCGACGAAAGAAAAAGATCCCGGGATCGACACCAGCTGTAGGGGTAGCCCAACTCATCCAGATGCCTGAGTCAGTACTTATACCCTGAACCTCATCACCCATTGGCTGACTCCAGCCCGGGATTCGGCACGTCCCATTGGTTGCTCCTGCTAGGGGGGCTCGGCCCCCGTGTTCTAAAACAGGCAAGAAAGTACATCACAGTAGAGTGAGTGGGGGGGATGGGAAGGTGGGGGGATAGATTGGGGGTACCAGCTGGGCGGGCCAAGGCAGTCACTTGGCTACACCCTTGTCACCTTAGGCTGCCTCGACAGGAGGTTGTCATGTGTGTTTCTGTGTTGAATAACAGTGCATGATATAGTTGCTAGGGTGAGGGGGGGGATTTAAAATACAGTTTGTATTTTCAAGTGGGAGTGGGGGTGCATTTTGTTATGGAAACGTTAATGGGGGAAGTTGTAAATCTCCCTATAGACAAGTTTACCTTACATGCTAAAAACAGGCTGAAATTTTGAAAATTAGACAGAAGTTACTCACTCGGAGTGGTCACATGTTCTTCTGGACCAATGGTATGGCTGCATTCGATCAATTACCACCATCACTTTTAAATAATAAAATAGGTCTAGGTAATCTGCTGCCATTGAATAGACAAGTTCGAATATAAGTCAGAACACAGCGGTGTAAAGCCACAGGAAGTCATATTCACACAAGAATTGTTACCAGAACTACCTGCTGAACTGTCCATTAAAGTTAGCAATATTATCTTACTGTTCAGTTGTTCATTGTTTCTCAATTGGCAGGCCGTGAGCCATTATTCCTGCAGTTTAAAAAGTTGAAAACATGCATTATCAATCAGAATCAGAATCATTTTATTGCCAAACCGTGTAGAAGTAGAAGCAAATAAGATAACGGCAGCAATAAGAATACTATTGCTAGTCAAGAACAATGAGTACTACTAGCACAACATAGTAATGTTAACATAGTAATGTAGGGGCCTGGCTGGGAGCAGCAGTCTTGATCCGCTGCGCCACAGGGCCAGCACCTTAACTTAGTTATGATTATGAGTAATCAGTAGTTTACAGATAACGCTGGCAATACCAGTCCCAGCCGCCGGACACAGAACACTTTCTGGTGGGACTGTCAGAGAAACAGCATGACCCGCGTCATATGACTTCTTGCCTTGGTGTGTTGAAAGGCGACACGCTGTAGAAGGGTGGGTACTACGCAGCCATGCCCACCCTTAGGGCACATTCTCTGCACATGTGCAGGCAGACACCAGTACTTGGTGGGTGCTAGGGGTGCGAAACATTTTAAATATCGATGTATCACAATTAGTGTTGCCACAGATAAAGTAACTACTTATTACTCGTTACTTTCTTTTAAAAGTAACTATGTTAGATTACTTGTTACTTTCTCCCAAAAGTAAATAAGTTAGATTACTTTCGTTCATTTTCATTACATTTAATTATATTCAGTGAACCTCTGCTGTTGTTTGGGTTCTTTTGAAAGCAACAAACAAACCGAATGCGAATCCAGACACGTCTTAATGGTTTTCCCCCCAAGAGCGTGCAAGATGGTGACTAACATTGCATCTACGCATGTGCGCGTTGCTCACTGACGCCATTGCGGCAGTCTAGCGTGCATGCGTAGATGCAACGTGCCGCCATCTTACACGCTCGAGGGCAACCCATGGTGGAGGTCTCATCATGTGTTCTTCTGGACCAATGGCGTGGCTGCATTCACTCAGATGAGCCGAGATGGAAAGCGTATGGAACAAGCATTTATACCACGTCCTGTGGGTCTTATTATTAAGAAGTGGATGCTGGATTGTCTTTGAGCTTTGAACACTAGACACACAGGACTTTTTGGGTACGTAATTTTAATCTAAGTACTGTATTTCTAAGAAGTAACGCATTCGATTATTCGTTACTCAAATATCAGTGCTATTTCAAGTAAGTAGTAGTCACTAATGTGTTACTTAGTAACGCGTTACTGACAACACTGATCACAATATGATTTATGTGTAAAGCCCTCGTTAAACCCTACGGACATAAGAAATCCCCTAGACGGTGGTGCTGAATTGTGGTAGTTAGAGCATGCAAAACACTTGTAACTCTCTAGTGCCCCCAAGCGTTTCTTGTGATATTGCTCCGTTGCGCTCGGAGCTCAACGGATTGCTAAGCGATTGACCTACGGACAAACTCACCGATGACTACCTGCGGAACCGGATGAAAGAACGGAGGGTATAAATGGGCCTTAATGGGGTGAAGCGGCAACTTGCAACATCGCTGTGTGTGCAATGTCTTGCAGCCACCTCTGGTCCTTCGCACACCCGTCATATTCTGACATTAGGGGGGAGACAAAAGCCGGAGAGGGGATTAGAAGCAGCGGTACTGCTCAACCTATGGTCCGGGGGACATGCTCTATAACCACTCTGCCACCGCGCCCCCCAAAATGTATATTTTGAGTGAAAAATGTTTTATTTTTTTCCCTCCAAAAATCGGAATCAAGGTTTCAGAGATAAAATACTGGATTTTATTTTTCAGCAAAATTGTACAGCCCTACAATAATACGATGTGATTTCTCCATAAGTCGTCCAGTGTGGAGCTTGCACGTGACTCACCACCTCCACCCATACCCCCCACTGGCCACAAATACAACCCGGTTGAGCTTAATGCTCCGACCAGTCAACACATTGGCAACACCCCAGTAATTGGTGCTCAAGCAGCACTCCTAATCCATCAGTCTCCATGGAGAGAGGCCCCTTACAAGCTCCCTGAAGTCAAGCAGGACATGCAGACTATTAAAGTGTGGACGCAGAAGTGGGCGATGAGGCCTTGTTGTAGGCTAGGCTGACCTGAGAATGTACGATCCATGGTGCGAGCACTGTAATTGCAATCCTTGATTTTCTTGTTTTATTTTTTCGCCGCAAGTGTCATTTTTTTCATTTTATTGACAGCATTACTGTGAATGGGGGATGAGAGAGCGGGGACGAGCGGATGTGCAGTATATGATCGGGAGGGGAAGCGATCTCATGGAGCTGCGTGTGCTGTCATGCCATTTTCACCCCAAGGACCCCTTTTCCTGCCTTAAAATAATTCATTTTAAGAGGTACAGCCAATTTTTCTGAGATCTTGGGATCGATAATATGGCAGTAACATTGGGAATACTGTGGGAAAAATGCCTAGTATCACTTTTAAATGGGGGTAACATGTGTTGGTTTCTCTTGGTGCTAGTTAATGAAACTGCCAGTGTTGTTTAATTTCTTGAAAAATTCACTGCACCCAGGCGATGGAAGGCTGTATCGTGTTAAATGTAGACATCAACACATTCAGAACTTTTGTGGCCCCCCCAGTTTACAATTGTAAATCCTCCACGGACCCCCTCGAGTAACAATTGAAACATTCGAAAAACACATGAAATTCTACATTATATAGATCTATCTATATCTATCTATCTATCTATCTCTGAAATTCTACGTTATATAGATCTATCTATCTCTCTCTAAAATTATATGGCCAAACAGAACTCTGCCTCGAGGGATTCGTGGAAGGTAAAAGAAGCAGAAGCAGACAACCCAAACAATGACAGCAACATCTACAAACAGAACAACACTGGATTGTTGCCTGCGGAGGATGACCCAAGTTGGTGCACATTCTGCTACAAGTGGAGATTATGTACTATAATGATGTGAACATTCATGCGAATGTTCACACATGAGGGAGTGCTTGTGCGTTTAAATATTGTGTCTTAAGGAGGCTGGCTCTGTGGCACAGGCGGCTAGACCTGGGCTGCATCCAGGGTGGAGTGGGGGGGGTTCGCTCAGTCAAGGCTTCCGAGTGAGGGGGTTGTGGGGCTATGACCTTGGAGGTCTCCGAGCGCCTCTGTGGTGTTGGTAGAGCCACCAAATCAAACAGAATCTAGAAGACATTTGACGCATACATGCACGCTGCGCCAACTTAAGAAATATCTCCTCTTGATGTCCTACAGAAAACACATATTGTGGCTCTGTGGTGCAGTCGGTAAGACACCCACACCCAGCACATGCAGCAATTCTCCTCCCTTCGCTGATCATTCTGCAATGTCTTCCCCTGATCATTCTCGACCCATTTCCAAAAAACACTGTCAATAACTTATTCCCGAAAGAGTCAACGATGATTTTATTAATAAACTGATAAAATTAATGATAATGAAATAAAGCAGTATATGCATTATTTAATAATGCACATTTTGATGTCCCTAAATCAAGTCTGAGGAAGGCCAGTTGTTTTGCCAAACATCACATTTTGTTGATTGATTTGATTGTTTGATTCATTTTTGATTGTGATTTCAATCGGAAGGGATTACTTAAAAATAATTAAGTAAATCCCATTCTCCATCAAGTTCTCAAGTTGTTTCCTGGTGATCTGCACGAGCTGTGCCGTTCCTATGTGCTTCTCGACAGGAGAGTCCTACGGTTTACATTACCTTCAGATCTATTTGGAGCAACTGGCAAGACGTTCGCACCCCGCCCACCACTCCTCCCCCCACATACCCATCCATCCCCTCTACCCCTCAACCCCTCTCTGTGACGAACACACTGCAGCGGTACGTGTGAGCAGCAACAGAATACACCGCGGCGCAATGCTGATGGTATACACACAGACACGCACACACAGACACGCGCACACACAAACCATCACCCCCTCCAACTTTATTGCACTGACACCTGTCTACATTAACACGGGCAGAGGCCGCATCTGTCTCTGCCACTTACAGACACACACACGCAAGGCAAACACCCAGTTTGTGTAAATACAAACACAGGGGAACGTTACGGTTACGGTACGTAACCATGGTTCTCTGAGTGAAGAGACTATCTCTCCACCCAGTTACATATTCCATATGTACGGGAACTGACCCCACTCGGGTCAGGTGACGTGGATAATTTCTTTAAGACACACCACCTGTGGAGGTGGCCTGATGAGGCTATAAAAGGCACCTGGGTGCCCCGCCTCACTGATTAAATTTTGATGCAACGAATCCCCAAGCGGAATTGTGCTGGAGAGATAGTCTCTTCACTCAGAGAACCATGGTTACGTACCGTAACCGTAACGTTCTCTATCGTATCAGAGACTATCTCTCCACCCAGTTACATATTCCATATGTACGGGACCCTTTAAGACACACCGCGATGGGGATCGAGCAGGGTGCAATTCGAATGAGACGTCACCACCGGTGCTCAAACAAAAACCACCCAAGTGCAGAATTAACAGCATGCACAAACACCGAAACC